>JBCJKH010030089.1:0-16272 GCA_039877255.1 Loriculus beryllinus | reverse complement strand
ATTTCTTATGGACATGACAGTGGGAAAACGGTATTATCTTTGAGTATATTTTTAGTTTTACAAGCTACCGTTTTCTTATAAATGCTTCATCTGTATACAATGAGCTTACTCTGAAGAGGAAAATACTTGTAAGGTTTTATGGCAGCCAAGAGACAGTGCCTACTGCAAAAGTCATTACCAAAAGGTCATAAATATGTATTCTCTTTAAATACATGATTGTGAATTATTCTGGAATTCTGCTTACCTTCTCAAAGAACTTGGCACTATGTAAATTCAATGATCAGACATTATGCCTACCACTATATTTACTTATTTACATTCAAATCATAGCAACTTTCCATCCAGAACAGCAGTTTCACTGTAACTTTTCATGTCTTCAACAACACGAACTACTCCAAGGGAAACAGGAAAGATGTTTTAAGTCTCCAAGCTATTTTCTCAGTCATGGCCATAATACTAATCCTAAGGACAAAAAAGTGTAAAGTGTGAACAGGAAAACAAAAAGAAAAAAATACCACTTCTCTTGCACAAGGGAGATATTAGGGCTAGATGAATGTTGTGGTTAAGAGTGATTTTTATTTGTTTTTAAGTCAACACTACTTTTTATGATCCTTAAGGAACAGCAAATTCTGTCTGTAGCTGAAGTAGCAAAGAACTTTTTGAAGATAGTGGGTTTTTTTACCAGTAGTTAATAGCTTGTGCCTTTCTTCAGATTTTCTAGAAATTCTTACTGAGAGCCTCTGTTAAGCTAGGAAAAAAAAAAAAAGTTATAGCACAGTAACAGGAAATTTGTTTGAAGACTGTTTTCAAATGGCTATTTGAACCTGTTAGATATTTATATTTTAAGAGCAAATAACCCGATTTTTTTTTCTTTTAACAGGTAACCTTTATTTCTTTATGATAAGGCCATTGTAAAAGAGCTCTTGCTTTTCCCTTCTAAAGGCTTTCATTCTCTGCTATTGTTAAACCATAAAAATATCAGTAATGTCATGTCAGTTTTATGGGAAGATTCATTAACAACTTTTTAACATGCATTCACATCTCTGCTAATCAGTGCTGAAAGAGATAGAACAAGGGATGTTATTAGAGATGTTTGTACACCCCTTTTTCTAAGTATTTCTGTGTGCATAGGTGATAAAAAGACATAATCAGACGAGAAAAATCATACATGACTGTCTTAGATGAACGGATTTTTTTTTTTTGAAACACTGCAAAAAGACATATGCAGAAGCAAAATCTGTATTTTTCATTATAGAAAAGCCAAACACTTTTCAATTCATCCCAGCTTCCCTAAACCTGTTTTGTTAATGTGTAACAAAGAATAAGTCCCCTTTTCCAGTACCATTTTCAGACCTTTTCTATGTGTTATAAAGAAAGCAAAAGAGTTTAGACCCCTTATTTTCAGTCTCCTTGTAGACTGGCTTTATAAACATATAGTCGATTAATCATTTTACACTTTAGTTCTACATTATTTTATCACACTGATACACTTTTTGAATAATTTCAAATAAAATGGGAAACACGGATGGTCTTTTCTCACTTGCTGTTTTTTTCAGGCACATGGTATGGATGACGGTTTCATGTATGTATGACGGTTTCATGGTGCATGTGAAATGGTAGTCTGATTTCCCCTACCACAGGCTGCATTGTCTTTCTTAGGTACGAGAGGCAGCAACAGGCAATGTAAGGTTCATTATCTTGCGTGGATTTAAGTGCGAGACAAATCTTCCCTGGGAGAAAAGGACTATCATAAGGAGAACCATCTTTAGTCATTCAACCTGGTTCATCTCGCCTGTTTTGCAAGATTGTCACTGGTGAAAGAATTTTGGAATCAGTTTTTAATATGTGTAAAACCAAACCAGCAGACCAGGTGACATTCACCTAAGGGGTCCAAAGAAGTCCAGATGTAACCTTGCTGAATTTTATGTTTCATGATTTCTTTTACCATCATCTACTCTTATGCCATCTACTGCCAGAGGGAAGGAAACAAAGGTAACATAACTAAAAATTAAAAAACAAAAAAGACTGAGGAGGCTCATAAAGCAGTGAATATGCCTTTAATTCCTGGCCTATTAATAGAAAACATATTAGTCATCAAATAAATAAATGTAATATTATTTAGAAGATTTAACATCTGAAGAGCAAACTTATATTCTTTCAGAGAGTCAGTAATCATGCAGAGAAGGTTTCCAATCTTGAATTTCCAAAAGCTATTACGTTTTTTAAAGAAACTAAGCTGTCATGTGGAACAGTAAGATGCTTTCTTGTGGATCAGTATTTGGTTTACAAATAAGTAACAAATTTCTGCAAATTCCTCATTCTCAAAAAAAGGGAGAAAATTGTCAAAGGAGTCTCATATAGAACTGCCTTAGGGACTGAGCATATTTTTAAAGTCTGGAAAAAAGACTGAACAATTGCATGAAAAAAATATATGAATGATACAAAAGTAACCTCAGTGGCTGTGGATTTCTGCAAATCATTTTGTAATACTAAGTGGTAGAGTGATAAAACGGAAAATAAAATGCAATGCCATTATTTTGCATAATGCACATGGTAAAAACAACCCCAACTATACATACAGATGATGAACTCTGAATGAACTTTTATTACTGAAGGAAGAGATCTGTAAGTCACACTTTTTTTTGGAACCACCATCTCAGTGCTCAGTCAAAAGGAAAATTGAATGCTAGGAATTAGCATGAAGATAATGGAAAACAAAATGGGAGATTATTTGTATTGCTGTGCAAATTCCTGATGAAAACTGCTTTTAATTATCTTGCCTTGTTTTGGTCATTCTACCTCAGAAAAGATACAGTAAAACAAGAAATTATACAAAAGGCAACAGGAAGGATCAAAGAAAATTGAGAGGATTCTTTCTACACAAGCAGAGCTTAAATGGACTAAAACTTAGCCTGGAAAACAGAAACTGAAGAAACACATGATAGAAAGAAGGCAAACAAGGTAAAAGTCAAATAACTATTCAGGGGACTAGATGAAATCATGATGCATCAAGTTAAAAGCAAAGAGCTTTTTTTCACATTCTGTGTAAAGGAGCTGGGAACTTGCTGTCTCCGGATGTTTTGCCATCAATGCAAACAGGATTGAACAAGATGAAACAAATATGTGTAACAAAGGTCCATTGATGGCTGATAAACACAACAGTCAATAGGCAGCCTCTGCAAGACTGGTGGCACAGCTTGCACTATGAGGAAAATATTTCTCTGAATTTTCCTTTCCTTATCCCCTTTCCTAAATTAGCCATGATAATGAGAAAGAATATAAGGCTGTAGAAATGCTTTGTTTGGTACCAGTATGCTCATTTGTACAACAGAAGGAAGAGCATGTTCATTTCCCTATCCTGGCTCCTCTGGAGCTGTCAGTGCTCTCAGACTGTACATAAAACCAGAGAAACTTGCACTGCTTTGTAACAAGCATGGTGAAAAACAGCTGCTTGAATTTCCCCTTGTAACCCATGCTACATTCAAGGTCAGTCCAAATCTGTAAGTTCTCCCTAATAGGATTTAGTGAGAAAAAAATCACCATATTATAAGTCAAGAGCATCTCACAATATGGTTTGGCCACAGGTCTTAACCTTTATGACAACTGAACTACAGAATAGACACGTATTCATGGGAACACCTTGTAGGAAGTTTTCAGCCTTTCAAAGGGTTATGCCAATAGCTAATTTAAGATCAAGTCAGGGTTTAATGGCAATTTATTTGACTTCATAAATGTCTTCTTTAGATATCTGTGTGGGTGACACTATATATAGTTCTTTCTAATCTTATTTTTTAAGTAACTATCTTGAATTCAAGCATTTTTTTGAAAGGGAAGACTGCTCTTTGCTATTGTAAGGAGTATGTCATTGTCAAGGAATAGGGGTCAGCTGTAGCCATTAATCCACGTTTCAAAACTCTCATTATTAAGAAGCAGGGGTTCCGAAGACAGAATTATGACAGAATTGGGTCTTTAACAAAACTTTGCTGTCAGTTTTGCAGATTTGTCTTAGAACACATCACCAATATAAAAAATGTGAGTCAGTATCTTTGAAGATTTTGAGGATTTTACCTGACCTCATCTAGCAGGTTTTGTACCACAGTCATTCTATGACAAAACCAAGATACAAGGAAAAAGAGCGAAGTGATTTAGGTATGATAATTATAGATATGTAATGGTACCGGAAAAAATGCCATCTCTTCATAATGCATCTGAGTACTCACATAAGTGTTATTGGCAATGCTAAGCGCTAATGCGCTTGCTAAAATAATATCTTCACCAGTGAATGATATGAAGGAGCTGGGAAAGGCAGACAATACAGTAACTGCAGCCTTCCCAGTCATTTAGTAATTGATTCCCTCAGCTCCTCTGAGCTCTGCAAACACTGCAGCACAAAATTTCACCTGTGGCTGCAAAAGCAGTATTGGATTAGAAAACCAGTCAGAAATGGTCTTCAAGTTCTCATTTGAAAAAAGAACAAATTTTACTTTAGTTATTTTAGACACATCCTACTTTCTACTTGACCTTTCCAGATATAAATGGGGTTATCATTCAGGGCTGACTTTTAGAAATGCTGAACTTCCACATCTGTCAATGGAAACTGGACACCTGTGAGAACTAGATTTACACTTACTTGCCTTAGAATCATCACTTTTATGCTTCTGATGAAATCTGTTTCCAGTTAAATCAGTGACAAGCATCGCTTTTGGCTCAATGGGACCAGAATTATTCAGAGAGAAAAAAACTCCTTCAGTCCTTAAGTAGTTTGCTTTTTGAAGGGCACTATTTAAACATTTTATTCATGTGTTCATTCTCAGCCATTTAAAAAAGAGGCACAGCTTTAAAATTTGATCATACTGAGACAAATAAACTGAAGTTAAATAACTGCAGAGTGGCTGACTGATAATCTCCCTGATGCATTAAAGGAATAATCCACGTTTAAAGACAGAATATGTTTCCACTTACAGCTTTTAATATATGTGCCTGTAGCGCTCTTCTAGGCTGTGCCAGTAGCTACTCCCTTGGACATCATGGGTATGATTTTTCATACCAAACTCTAGCTATCTCAAAGTAGTTGCTTATTCTAACCATCTAAGAAAGAATCAGCTTCCAGAATATAACTTATAATAGTAGTATTTAAGGTTTATGTATCCATCATCTAAAAGCTGCTTTAAATGTCATTTCAAACAACTGACCACTATCTCTGAGTCAACACTGTAGACCTTTAAAAGTGTTTAAAACTAAATGACATAGCATGCATTTTTTTTTTAATCAAAATTACCTGTGGTGATTATTGCTGTCAATCACAGGATAGTGATTTTCTTCTGGAAAAACAAAAAATCCAAAGCTCTTTGAAGTTAGGAACAGGTATTAGAACTTACATGGCCAAAAATTATATTGCAAAGGCTCCTTTGAAAATGTTAGGAAACAAATAAAAGTGTATCACAGTATATCTCCTAGAAGGTAGGTGCCATTGATTACTGCTGCAGTAGCAATTTGCAATTTTCTCTTAGAGAAGAATATAGATATCAGCATTTTCTCTGTACATTTTTAGTTGCAATTTTACATAAAGTTAGGTTTTGCCATTTTAGTACTATCTTCACCTTGCATACAAGTAGTAGAATTAAGAATACAGCGTATTGGCAAAAGATCTAGAACATAAGCAAGATCACAGAAACCTGACAATTCTGTAGCAAATTTAAACAATTATTTTTCATTCTATGTATCTGCTAATTAATCACTTACTGTCATGCAGGGCTGGGACTAATAATAACTGAAAAATCCAGGATCTTGAGATTTCTAACAAAGCAGGACTAAAAGTCTCCAAGATATCACGTACTGAAAATTCTGTGATATAAACAGTTTATAATGCAACACAGTGGGGAAAGGTAGGGAAATGAAACAAAAAGTTTGGCTGAATTTTCATTCTACTCCAGAAGTACAGACCTTGTCACAAATTTGTAATATCTCTGCCCTGACGCTTTTTACATCTGCTGGAATACAACAACCCAGGTTCATGAAAATGAGTGGAAAATGCCATCCATTACCCAGTCTTGTACAAGTGCTGTTGTCTTGGGTATGTTTTCATGTTGGCATTTAAGTCTTCTTGTGAAGAAATACAGGCATTCTGAGCTGGAGGAAGATAGAGTCAAGAGCATGGATAAAGCACATTTCTCTCTAATGGCCTCCATGCTGAACAGCAGTTCTGAGAACCTCTAATTCACTGGTATAGAAGCAGCCAGTATGCAGCTAGTGTCACTAATCCACCTGAGGCTTTCCTGAAGCGGGTAACTCAGGCTGGAGAAGAAATGCAGAGCAGCTCTGACCAGACAGCTACACGTACAGAAATGTCAGCCATACCCACATCATCAGAGCATGTGTGAGACCTCTGGTCACACAGCTGCAGAGTGAAGAGCATCAAGGCTGCAATTACCACAAGAGGTCTTGAAACTCCAGGCATGTTCTTCAAAATCCGTGTGATCAAGATTTCTGTTAGAAAGAGGATTCTGTTAGAAATCTAGGCCTACAGTAGCCCCACTTTTTTAATCTGTATAAAGTCCACCTCAGTCCTGCTAAAACACTTCAGTCAGTATTTGGCTCTGGCCTCTTGCTGTTCTATGTGGATGTGTTGGCTCAGCAGTGTTAACAGAAGTAGAAAGCAATAAAAGTTTATTTTTGTTTTAAACAGTGTAAGCCAATCTGCTCCAGAATACACACAGAGAGTCGTTACATTATTTAACAAGGTGCCATTTTTACATGGTCACATTTTTAATAATAACTACATTATGTTGCTAGATGTGCCAACAACAAAGTTTTCTTTCCTCTAACTAAAGATCACACTGTGAGGACTTTCTCTCCAGAAAATGGGATTATTTATATCTAGAAAGAACTTCTATGAGCTAGTTAGTGTTTCCAAGCACTTACTCTTTTGCTACAGATGGTTGTGTTAGGGCAGAGATACTCTTTTTAAAGTTACTTCTATACTTGGAAATGTGCATTGACAAGAGAATACAAATTAGAAGTAAACCACTAATGTAGTTCCAATGCTGTGGTCATCCAATTCATGAGGGAAATATAAGGGCTCATTCAGGCTTGTATGAATGATCCTACAACAGAGTTAGAGTGCTCATTTCATTAAAGATAAAAGCAAAAGCATGAAGACTACTAATTAAGGGATCAGCATTTTAAAACTGTAAGATCTAAGACCCATGCTAAAAGAATGACTGCCTATTAAATACTCCTCTGTTGCTGGCACTGACTGATTCCTTGCTCAAATATATGGAGAAAATTGCATTCCTGTTTGAACCAGCAGACAGAAACAGAACATCATCATTGACAAATACTCTTTTATCACAAGTGAGAGACAGCATAGGCATCCAGTATACATGCCCATACCAGATTTTTGCAAACTGGGAAATCTGTTTGATTAGAGTTGAAAAGAATTAATGGATTGAAGGAAATCTTGGAGTGTGAGAGAAGGAGGATATACCTATTACTGGGATTGTAGAACTCAAAAAGCACTCCAAGTACAGAGGAAAGTTGCATGGCTAAGGAATTCCAACATCTGTAGCCAGCAGCACATAAGGCAAGCATTATACCCAGCTGCTTTCAATCCCCCAACAAATGACCAAAGCTTCATTCATAACAGGGGCAGCCTGTAGTGTGAATCCAGGGCTAGGTGTAATCTCAGACCTTTACTTTAGCACGCAGCAAGAAGCTTTTCACCACTCTGCTGTTAAGTTAAAGCTCTGCTTAGCATTATGGGGGAAAGCATGGTTACAAGAGCTATGTGCCATTTTTGTCATGACATAGATGATGGTAAAATGGAGGCACACACTGAATATGAAGTTAACAGATAATTAGGTATGTTTGTGGGATTCTCCCCTTTAAGATGTTGACCAGTTTAGTGTTGTTGCTGCTGCTTCTTCTAACAGTAGAAAGAGTCTATGAGGAGCATAGCTGAATGCATGGAACCTGTCTACTGGCATTGAAACTGTCTTTAATAAAGGGCCTTTTTCAACTTCTGCTGTGAATTATTAGACTTGGTAGGCATTTCTGAAGGAGAATAACTGAGGCTCAAACTAGACAGTAAGAAATCTCTGTCCTGGGAGAACCATTTAACACTCACAATAACAGAGGTTGTGGTATCACCATCCCTGGAGGTTTCCTGAGAAACTCTGGGGATTTCCAAGATTCAGCTAAACAAAGTCAAGGCTGATCTGATTGAGTTTTGACAAAAATGATTAGTCTCTTTTAACGTACTTTATCTAAGGACTTAAATAACTGAATAGCTAATAAATGTATTATTTGTTTTAAAAATTTTTAGAGACTCTGGTGCATGGAGTACATCCTTAGAACGAGACTCAACAAGTAAGTGCTTCGTGAGGGCTGATTTCCCTACAAGTGAGTAGCAGCAACTTTTTCCTAATGTTCCTGGGTGTCCATGGTAAGAATACTCAGCACACAAAGGGCAGCTTGTAGAGGCTATCAAACTGACTTTTGGAAAACAAAAGTATCTACCTGTGTTGTTTTGATTCTGTTAATAATTGTATCCTCCGATTGACTCCTTTCTGTACCTTCCCCATTGTAACTGATCTTTTGCATGTAGCACAGTATCGTTTCCTCTTTGAATCCCTTGATCAGCTCTACTTATCCTTTGATATCACATGCAAGCTGCTTATACTCTCCCTTACCTACACTATACCATCCAAACTGATCTCTTATTTTCCCCCTTTCTTTTAATGCTCTTTACAATCCCAAAGATATTTCTTTCTCTCTTGCTGCTCCTGTCTGTTACAAGCAAGAATGATCACTATTTATTTTATGCTTCTGCCTTCTTTTCAACTTCATATTTATTTAATCCCATTTTCTTTTTCATGAAGTAGGTGAATTCTTCAAGGAAGGAATTTCTTAGAAATGTTATTTTTTTATTCATGACTCAGGGTTATCACAGTAGAGCCTATGAGGATAACAAAACTCATTAGATTGCTCTGTCTTTTTCTACTGTTCTCACTGAGGCATACTCCATCATCTGCTAGTACCTAGAACGTTTCCCCACACTCATGTTCCAACTATTACCTCCCTTAATTTTTTTATGTAAATCTGAACAAGAGTTTTATGTTTACCTTAATAATTGTTTCAGATTTCAAGCATTTTGACAAATGCGTTGTATCACCATATCTTTTAGACAAACACGGCTCACACCATGTATAAATTTAAAAAGACATTTCAGTTTTCTTAACACCTGTCTTTCAACCTCATCTATTCTTGGATTTGAAGGGAGATAAGCATGCAGTACACTAAGACTGCTGGAGAACCATGCTTGAAAAATATAAACCTTTAAGAACAAAACCCACCTCAGTTTAAGCAGCATTCCTAAATCTGCCAACAGTGTAGAGATTGCTTAAATCACACTCAAATTATTCAACCAGTCTTCTGTTAGCTAGAAGCTATTAGTTCTCTAAAGGCCACTATTGCACCAAAAATAATAAACTGTCAGATACGTCAGCTGTCAGCTATCAGCATATTGCACGCTAGAAGAAGACTAGAGACTCTTGCTCTTGTTTTAGGCAGTTTCATGCTTCCAGGAGGCTGGGTAACTCCAGTAAGGCTCTCTTCCTCTGAACTTACCTCCTCTGGAAAAGACATTTTTCTGGGACTTCTCAGGTATACAGTCAGTACTTCTTGAACCATAGTATATGTCCAATCAATTTCATCTACACAGACCCTCTTCACTGCTAGAATCAGCTGTGTGTTGTTTTCTGACTATTAATTCAGTTATATTAATAAGGAGCTGTTTGAAACTAGGCACATGCTTTAGTGTTTATTCAAGCAGAAGGTTTTCTCTTAAATGAAGCAAAAGCTGATCTGAAATCATGGTGCAGTGTTGGAAGAACACAAGCATCTTCTCCCATTTCCATTTCACTATGCAATCAAGGAACCTAAATAATTTCTGCATCTTTCTTAAACAAGTGGAAAAAAGCATTCAGTGGCAAGTGGACTTCTCTATCCATATTGACCTTTTGTCTCATCTCAGCTGCAGGCTGTTCAAGCCACTTTCCAGTATGACCATTAGACCTCTCAGCTGGCACTGCTTTCCCTCATCTTCTATATCCTTTAGTCCTGTTCCAGGATCTCTGGTCTATTATTTAATTTGGCAGACATACACAGTCAACTGGCCCAAATACATTTTCTGGCCTCCCAGGCTGTCAGAATGTGAGCATATCTCTCTGCAAAGAAAAAAGAAAGACTTGCTGTATTAATGTATCTTATTCATTAATCCACTAAGGAAGGTTTTCTTTTCTCTTTCTTGAATAGTGAATTATGACCCATTGACATGTTCTGTGTCCTAAAATAACACTCTTAAAAAGCTGACCTAAGATATTATGACATATTTCTTTACAGCACCCTTAGGAAATGGCAGCTCCCAGGAATAAGGAGGCATTTCTAGAATACAGAAGCAAGGACTTTATTGACAACACTCAGAAAGGCATATTATGGTATTTTTTGTCATCTTAGTTGAGCAAAAAGATTCAACTGCATAATGTTTTGCATACAATGGCCAAAATGTCTCCTCTTGCATTTCCTGCCAGGCTTCCATGCAAAGGTAGTCTAATCTGACAATATCTCAATTAAGGAAAGAATTTAGTTGAGGACATTTCATTGAAAAGCATCCTCAAAAAATACCTTTTCAGTCACTCAAAATGATAAGGAAAATTAAACATTGGATCAGACCTTCTTTTTTGTTACATAAACATAACAAGATAAATAATATATATATTAATTTTCTTTGTAAGATTTCAAGGATTATAAATGCTATACTCACAGTACTCACAGCCATTTTTTCATGCCCTATAGAGCTACAGAAAAACAGACATGCATACATTAATTTATTCATGATATTTTGCACTTGTAGAGATTCTTCTCATGGAAATTTTCCATATATATATATATTTACACTTAATTGAGTTTTTTATCATTTAGAAATACTTTTAAAAAATTATTTGGGCAGGTTACTTCATCCGCAGTGTTCTTCTGTACAGGGTTCTGTACAGTGTTCAGTGTGCAGCTTCTGCTTGCGTATAGCTGACTTTTGTGTAAAGCTTATGCATTATGAGCAGCTGTTTAACTGCAGACTGATAGTCAAGCAGAGCTAGGGGTCTCTGTCAAGTTCTATCAGTATGGTGCCTGAATATGGAAACATATATTTATGAGATAAACATCTTTTGACTCTGAAATGTGGTAGTCACTATCCAGCATACTGCTCCATATATATTTTAATACTAGACAGGAGAAGAAAGTATTGTGACATCTTATAAAATCAAAATATTAGTGAATATCATTTAGAAAGAGTGGCTCAGTTCTTTTTCCAAAGCAATATCAAAATCTGTTCTACAGTTTCTAAGGGCCATAATAAGAGACACATTCTGATATGAAAGTGTCCCACACGTGCCATTGCAGAACAAAGAAATGAGAAATTACTATCAAAAAAGTTACAAAAAAATAAGACTTTTATTTGCAAAAGTTGTTTAATGCTAACTTCTTGATTACCTAACTACCCACAGTCCTTGTTCCAAACCACAATTAGAAAGTCTCATCAAAAGCTCTGTAGGTTATTACTGAAACTAGTTTGGTCACAATGCCTGATAACGCCTGGAGACTGGTTTAGACCAGAAAAGTAGCCTGGCAGCCAGCAACCTGTCCTCAGGCATTGCAAATGTCATTGTCCCTGCTTTCACATATGAAGATTAAATCAGTTTTCACTGGTTTAATTACCATTTAATTGTGAACATTTTCCCTACAAACTCATTTGCCACTAGATGCCAGTAAAGGTCAAACAGGCTGCACAGGAAGAAGAGCGCGACCCATAGAACAGTGTTGTACTAATAGTTGCTTTGTTTGATGTCCAGAAGATGAATGTCTCTAAGTGGAGGGCAGGTTAGCAGAAGTCACATTTCTGTGGCACTTGGCTATGAAGTGGATGGAGCTCATCGCATTATCTTATTCTATTATTCTAATAAGAAATGTCACAGTATCTGGAACTGATTTAATGAATTAGCAAATTCCTCTAATCTGTACAAGAATGAATTAAGGGAAACATATCAGGGAATTCCTGGGGGATCATAACTTCTGAAGAAAAGCATTCCAGTGGGATGAAAGGAATCACAAGAAAGGTGTAACTGAGACAGCACCTAACTCCTCTGAAGCATTCTTTAGGCCACAGAGGAGTAAAAATGTGTGCAAAAGATGGGTATGTAAAAATTCCCAGCATAATAAGGTCAAGGGCAGTTATCAGGAGATGCTTTAAACTCCTGATATGGGTCCATAACTCTGCTGAGAAAAACTTCTGCTGTCTTTGAGGTGAGGAAGAGCTGACAGGAGGGAAGAATAGAGTTATTTGGTGTGCTGGGTTTTCTTTGTTCCCTAAAGCTCTTGCTTCCACACTTTATATTTTTCAGACAAACTATTTATGCTGTTATGCAATTGGATCATACCTAGCACTCCTAAATCTTATGCAGAAGATGCTAGCAAACTACATGTTCCAAAGAGAGCTTAACCAACCATCGCGTTTCCCATCAGTGAAAATTCCTTTGATTAAGATGTGATGTTCTTCAGAAACACATGGTTTGTTGTTTCTGGTATGTATGACACACCAAGAAGAACTTTGGCTTAATGGTTACCTGTGTATGGTTACTTGCTGCTGCTCAGCAATAGTTTGAGCCACTCTCAGTGAAAGGAATCTATGGCTTGGGTTTTTCTTTTCTGTGTTCCCAGGCCTTCAGTTTTCTTTGACCCATGCATGTGGTACTCTTGTGTGAATTTTTTTTTTTTTTTTTTTTTTCTGAAATTTAGGATTTAGGACATTGCTTTTGTAGTCTAATCTAACTCAAAGACTAAGATAATATAATGTTGATGCCATCAGTGATAAATTACATGTTCAAACTTCTAAATAATTTGGGGATATTTCCATACAAAGGCAGTAGGCAGAAATTGGAAGTGTGACATTACATGTTCATCACATGTTCATCACATGTTTCAGTGTATCACCACTTTGAACAAACCTAAAAAATCCTGTCCCCATGAATTCTTCTCAACTAAACTGGCTTAAATAAAGCAAATCCTTTTTATAGATATATTACATATGAAGTGTAAAATCCAGTGCTTGCTAATGATTCTTTGTGTGTAAAGTGAAGCACTGCAAAAGAGTATTCAATATTATTAGCTACTACTTTATTGAGTGCTTTACATTCCAGCAGAAAACACCATCATAAAAAATACTGTGATTGGTGTCAGTTGTCATGTCTTGTGGGTGCTGGCATGGCAAATAATTTAAATGGAGTAAAAGCATATTTATTCTAGCAGTGTGGAGAAAGGGTTTTGTAGGGATATACTTAGTTATTTGTGTCAAAGACATACGCAGGTTATTTCCTCAATTTCCTCAGTAAATGTGCAGTAGTTTTAGGACATGATTGAATAACCCCTCTATAGAAATCAAAGGAGCAATTGATCAAATATGAATGCGTCTGTAATTTACAGCAGTGATAGTTCAGACTTTCTGTTATAAACTAGCATAATCTCCAGCACTATGGTAATCTACTCCACTCATATGAACTTCCTGTCCATAAGCTGATTCAAGCAGACCGTTCTGCCTCCCTGGGCATGGAACATCTGCAAGGAACAGAAGTTCCAGTGAGAAGCTTCCCTCTTTGTTGTTATATATTGTTAATCCAGAAGTGAACAGTATTTGCTGAAAATAACAGTTCACACTCAGCAATGTTGGCCAGTGGGGAACTGGGGAGGGAAATACTTTGGGAAAAGAGAACTAAAAGGTGGAAAGCAATCAAGATTTAGTTCCTCTGATTGAGGATTATTTTTTGTGTTCTTTACTTACTTGCTTTTGAGATTTTGTTTCTAAAGATGGGAAAGTTTGAAAAATACACTAACCTCTCAAAAACATTTTAATGTGGGGTAAAAAAACAAAAGAACAAATCTTTTCCTTCTAGATTCCTTCCTTCTTACAAATTGTTTCCATGCATGGACTAGTCTTTTATTACAGTTATTAATGTTCTATGCTTTAGCATAGGACATTATACATAATAAGGTTTATTTGGAGCTTTTATGGCATTTGACCTTGTTGCATATAGCAAAGATATCAAGAACGGACCTGTTGATTATATCTGTTTCACAAATTACTTTGCTTCATCAAAAAGGAGAGTAAACATAGCTAAACAAATTTCATATTCAGCACCTAAAAGGTGCCTTTTTCATCCTTGTGAGGGAAAAAGTGTATACACTGCTGTTGCTTCTCATCGTGGCTCTCCTGTTAGGAAACATCAGAATGGCAACCTACAGCTGAGTAAGGACTCCTGGCACGTCTAACTAGTTGTACTAAAACTACCTGCAAAATCTGTCACTGCAGACCCATACTCTACCTGTATCTGTGATATTTCCATTGGGTACCACAGTCATGTGTGGTCACTATTAGGATTTCTTCAGCTGAGGGACTTGTGGTGGTTTGTGCTTTTTCAACCACTGCCCCAACAGCTGGCACATAAGAGAGCCATATGAGGTAGGTGCTCTGTTCCTGGTTTTATCTGCATTATTATTGCAGCAGAGTGCAGATAGGGATCTGGGGCCAAAGCTGGATACCAGGGATGAGAAAATGTATGTTAACACCCCAAATAGCAGAGTGGAAAAGTCTCTTCGATATTGCAGTCTGCAGATTCCCCCTTTTGGTGCATGACAATTATCTTAATCTGGTGGGCTGACATCACCACTCCATCAACTAAAAGGGGCCCAAAAAGTGTCAGTTTCAGGAAGCATAAGACCTGAAAGGAACTTGTCACAGCCTTTCACCACCAGATCAGGCAAATAAGGGTTCTTAAACAACCTCTGAATTATACAACTATTTCTTACAGTGATTTTTCTGAAATCAATTTCCTCCATGTAAAATAGAATTAATAATATATCAATATCTATTTCTAGATTAAGGGACCATGTCTGCTCTTTTTTTCCCAATGTAATGAGGTCATACCTTCATTGCAGAGAGCTTTGTGAGTATGTAACTGCATCTATGAAAGTTACAAACAAAATAGAGCCTAAGGTGGTATTGCCTTGAAGCATCTCAACAGCTGTCTCAGGTAAGGATAGGTAAAAGATCCCATTGCAAAAAAATGAAAAAATAGACTACTTTATGTCTCTGGAAAGAAATAACAATTCAGTCTCACACTTTCATTTTAGATTCTGTTATTATAGAAAAATCATGAGTTGATATTGCTTAATGGCTGTCCTTTAAGTCTTATAAAGAGTTTGGGTGTACGCAACGAGAATGAACTGCAATCTAAAGAGTAACACCTATAAAGAAGGACCAGAGGAATTATGTTCATTTTGTCTATAAAAGAGACAACTGAGTTGTGGGAGGAAAAATGGACTAACAATCTTCACATATTTTAAAGGTAACTGCCAAAGAAAGAGAATACAACCACATTTATTGTTCTCTGGGAACAGAACTAGAGGTAATAAGCAAAAAGTAGTAGCAGGAAGATTTATACTAGACATTATGAAAAAGCAATAACAATTGTCCAAGGGTCATTTACAGGAATGGTTTTCCCTGGGACTGTAAAATTACTATCACTGCTTGCTTTCAGGAACCAGCAGGATGGTTCCCTTTCAGGAATGGTTCAGAAACATCTTGTCTTGTGTTTGAGTAGAGGGATAAACTGCATGACTTGCAATGTCATACCTAGCTTTACTTTCTATACTTCCACAGTTGGCCTGGTCAGAAGCTGCAGAAGCTGTCATAGTGTATGCTGTCAGAAGCTGGCACAGTGTGCCTTCTATTATAGTGTATCTGATGTAGGATAGCTGGCATATAATATATCTGGTAAATACTCTTGGCTCAGTATATCTGTCAGCTCCCATATATACTATATCAAAAATTTAATATTTAATTCATTTGCAAACACTGCACAAAAGGCAGAGGGAGAAAGGAGAAATAAACTGTAAGAGGAGAGGCAAAGGTATTAATGAAATTGTGGGGGTCCTACTAATGTTATTTCAGATTGGGAAAACTTAAAAGAGTTGATCTCTGAAGTGTTCTGATAGGAGGAGGGATTAGGCTTTGTAGCTGAGGAGTTTGCTCCTGTTTATCTGGGGGTAGGAAACTTTCAGCTGCTTACTCACTTGTCAGTAAATCTGGTAGTAGAAAGGCCTAATATGGTGCAGCCACTGGCAGTTTGTCCTGTCCAGCAGCTTCCTCCATGGCCACCTTCAATA
>JBCJKH010030088.1:0-23332 GCA_039877255.1 Loriculus beryllinus | reverse complement strand
CCCCCCCCACCCCCCCCCCCCCCCCCCCCCCCCCCCCCCCCCCCCCCCCCCCCCCCCCCCCAACAAAACTCTAACATATCTGGTTTTCTTCCTTTCCTACCTCTCATGGAAGTACTACTACTTTGTCCCGGAAGCAATACAGCTCTGTTGTATATGCTACAGCTAAGTCAAAAAGAAAATTCAATTTCAGCAGTGACAATAGAACAATAAATCTGATTTTCTTTTCCATGTACATAAGTTAGGAAGCAAACTACCTAACCATCCTGGAAGTTGTATCAATATAACTGTATCACAGATGACAGGCATGAAGCTACCTTCGTTTTAACAGTAAATATTCAGGCATATTCTTTATTTCATAGAATATCATAAGGTCCTTTAAAACCAAGAAACTTCATTCCAGTTCCTCACACGTTTTCACTTCAAAGGCATGTAAAAAATTAGTTAAGCTATTTACCAGATAGTGAACATGAAACTCTATATTATTACACAGCAATGGATTCCACAAGGCTGTATAGACTTTTGACTAGCATAGGCAGTGATTCCTAACAGTCCTGCTGAGTCCACAATGGAAACTCTTTGAAAGTACAAATGATCCTGGATAAATAAGGTACTACTTGCACATGAGCATATCTATACAGAACTACATGGTAAATGGACCACACTAATACAATATTAAGAAGTAACTTTGTCATCATTTTGGACTTCTCAGTCTAAGCTATGAAAAATGTGTTTCATTAAAAGTGTAATGCTAACCTCTAGGACAAAACAAGCAAACAAACCTCTACACGATGTCTCTTTAGCATGGTATTAATTTCATAGAAAATCAGTGTATGTTTCAATATGCACACATATGTTTCTACTAAACATATTGCCTCCACAGAAATGAGGTTTTCATCTCTCAGTTGTAACAAAATGTCCTTGCTTCTTGTTTGTATTGCTAAACATGTAACGAAGACTCAGGAAATATTGGCAAGTACAACCCAATACAGTTTGTATATGTTGTTAGAAGCCAGTATGGGGGAAAAAAAAAAACCATCAATGAAACAGTAGATTTTCACAGCACTTTCCAAATTCCAAAAATTGTTGGAAAATAGGCAGTCAGTTGGAATCTTGAAAATGGTCACTTTTTAGATCTTGATGGACGCGGTTCTGGGCCATCTTGTCTAGACTGCTTTTGCCAAGAAAGCTTGGACCAGATGACCCCTGAGGTCCCTTCCAACCTGGTATTCTATGATTCTATGATCATGTTTTTTGCAGGATTCAGGGAACAATCAGGCAAGGAGTATGGGACAAAATATGTGGTCTTAATACACGTATCTAAATTTCCCGTGAGATCATCAGAATATCACTGTTTCCAATTCATATATATATTAAGTGAATGAAAATAGGTATTATAGGTAAGCACCTCAGCAGCACTGTCACACTATAAGCTAATTTCCTAATACAGATTTCTGGAAAAGGTGGAAATCTTTAACAAGAACTAGCTGTTAACAATCCAAGTCTCCAAAAAGGCTGTTCTGGTTTAAACAGCATTTCGATGTCTACAGTGAGAATAAAAAACTTGATTTATCCAGAATCCGCACTCACCTTGGTGAAGTTTCCAGCACCTGGGAAAGAACAGGTAGAGAACCCTTCTTTTAAAGAAAGTAGTGCACTTAAGTGGATTGCCATAATACACAGTGTAAAACATCTATGGACAGAAACAGAAAACAGGAAGAACAGGAATGTTTCTGCCTAAGATATAAAATGTTAACTTTGCCTGTGTCCCCCTTTCATCTATCATAGAATCATAGAATGGTAGAATGATAGAATAGTTATCTAAGGATACTTCTTTTGATACTGAGGTTCCAATACGTTTTAAGTACCTATTAGTTTAATTTTTCCCTCACATTCCACAAACTGGGATATGAATATCCCTCATTAATTGCCAACAAGCTAGACAATGTAGAGTAAGGGAACATTCTGCAATTCAGCTACCAGAAAAAAAGTCACCGCCTATAGAGGTATTTGTAAGTCTATAGCGCACACAAGTGGAGTATAGCAGTATATGCATGTTTTCATTGTTTTCAGTATAATGTAGAATCTCTTTGTAAATATTTCATCTTATTTAACTTTTAAGCAATCGGAGAAGCATGCCCTTTAGAAATTATAAAGACAGATATAAAACGTTGAGGAAGACTTGCAGAGTGCAAACAAGCATGCTTTATTTTGCATAAGATTAAATGAGTATTCAAACACTTTCTAAACATTTTTTAAAACTTAAAGAGTCTTGCTCACTATTATTCTGTGTTTAAAAAAACTCAGAGCAACACACCAAGGATTTGCACTCATGAAGACTCCAATGATCTAACTACTCAGACTCACATACATTTTTCGTGTCTTTCAGCCTGTAAGGTTAGTTAATTGATCTGTAAAGTAAGCTGAATTTGACAATACTGGATACCCCTTTACAGGGACATTCAACCAGCAATATCATTGAAGTCAAAATGTTCATATTCTTCAGAGAACTTAAAGATTCCTAGTTTTTACTACAAAGATTACTTTAAAACCAAAAATATCTTATGTCACTCATTTTATGTATTCAACGATTTTACAGTCCTGATCCTTGCCCTTTTGTGAATTCTTATGCAAACACAATAGTAATGCAAGTGTAAATCTGTACTAAGGAATTGATTCCCCTTTTTTAAGAGTAACAAAGTTGTTTGCTGTTCTTAATATTATTTTTTATATAAGTGAAAAGCAATACATAAGAAATATTAACAGATTCAGTATCATACTGAGAGCTACAAGCTCTTCTAGGAGTAGAACTGAAGCTTATTAATCAGACAGTACATAAAAAAATGTTTGTGACAGCTTAGAAATGTAAACATTTAAATATTAGTTTAAAAGGTGATTTTATGGGCTAAATATTGTGGAACAAGCTCCTAAACAGGTCTTTTCAAAATCCTCAAACTTATCTAACGATCTCTGATACTAATAGCATTGCTAGGCAACAAATTCATGATAATTTGTAAGATAAGCTCCAGACAGTAGAAAACATTTCTCATGCAATAAGCTCAAAGTGATACTCCGCTTCCATTCTTCCTTTCTCCTTGGAAAAATAAGACAGAAAGTCTTCATTCACTCACTTGCTAAAGAAAGGCAAGACACAACTTTCACTATCTAGTCAGACAAGTAAGGGAGAATTAAGGAAAGGCTAAAGAAAGCTACATGAATGAAGGAGTTATATGTGTGCTTAAAAAAATAGACAAAATTGTGCACATTAAGAACTGATGACATTTGACTGCTTGCAATAAAGAGTGCTGTCAAACATCAATCAATATTTGAACAATAAGCTTCTTAGTGTTATTCTTAACTTTTTATTTTACTATTTAATGGAAGAACAGAATTTTTATAACAGAAAAAGAAACTGTTGATTTCAACACTAAGTGCAACTTCCTGCTGTATATGTTAAACTGGTCTAATTTATGACCCCTAGAAAGACAAGTTCAATGGTAGTGTCATACAAAACTACATATAACACTCATAGTTACTACAAACATAAAATGCCACTTTACTGCTATTTTTTAGTTAATACATTAAAAACTCATCTACAATTTCCGAAGTTATCTAGAATGCTTCAGTTTTTAAAAATATGATCATCAAGGTCAGTGAGACTTTCCATATTTAGTTTGTTCAAGGTGCATGAATACTCTTTCAACAGAAATCTTTTAACAGAAAGAGCATTAATAGTTAAATCTAGGTGGCTGCAAAGCTTTTAACATTACATAAAATCTCAGACTTCCAAAAGACTAGCAGAGCTAACCATCCCTAAAAATGGTTGAATTTTTGCTGTTGCTGTCACTTGCAAACCAAGCATTTTTTCCACATTCACAGTGGGACTGTCGGGATCTACCAAAGTAAAGAACAGACTAATTTATGTATGACTGAACCCAAAACTCTTAGTCAAAGATGTGAAAATACTCCAGAGGTAATGATTAATCTGTTATTAAACTAAAAATTCCATTGTGATTTAGTACTGCAAGTGTGTATACAAATCAGATTCCATGCTTAGCCTAGCATATCTGCATTTTCCTTTATTTCACTTGCAAATATTTGACTGTCAAAAACCCTGTACTGTGTTCCAGCTTCCGAAAGTAGTATATAGTGACATTCGTAGATGCATCACCTACAGACATTTGGGTTTGTTTCAATAAAGGAAGAATTTTCACTTAGAAAGAAATGCACAAATGCAAGTTATTTCATTCATACTGGTCAGATTCATCAAGACTGATGTTTTCCTATAATTTCAAAACTAGGTGTAAGCCTTATAAATCTCATAAGATAAACAGGATGCTCAAAATATCACCTCCTGCTAACAATTAAGGAATTCGACATGTTCCCAAGAAAAAAAGAAACAGTGCCTATATATGTTCACACACATACACAAAAATTGGTATCCATCAGTCTCCAACCAATTCTCAGCAAGTTTTTACTTCTTGTTCTATTCCTGCTGACAGTGACATAAAACATAAAGACTAAATTTCTTAAACTAATTAACTAAATCTAGACTTCCTCTGCTGTGCAGAAGTATGTCAAGCTAAAATCCTGCTTAATGAGCAAGCAGAAAATAAAGAACTAATATCTGAAGGAACTCAAAGATGACAGATAGATGTTAATTTGTTTCTGTGGCTGTTCATCTATGAAGGAAATTCCATTCACGGATATACTATCACATAACTAGAACATGGAATTTAATAGACTGCCTGCAATATTTTCCAAAATGTGAAAAGAAAGCTAATATTCCTAGATAATGAGATGTTAAATTTATAGGAAATTTTAAATTCTGTATCTATATTTAGTTATATAGACACACATTTTGAGTTTTGTTAGATCTAAATGGTCCTCGACCCGTTGTTTTGGAAGATTAGTCCTGAAAGCTGCATCACAAATATATCTTTTTCTTCTACTGGTGAACTTGGATTAAAAGAAACACTTCTTTTTCCAACAACCATTCCTACATAACCAGGTAATGTTCCTGAATTACTCTTTTGATGTCCTTTATTAAAGTACATTGCCATCTGTCATCAGAACTCCAGCAAGAATTCCCTGCTAAGCTAAATCAGTCTCCTGACACATCTACCTATTATCCTGTGTCTTAGGACAAATCATTTCTGTGTGGTTCAGCTTCTCTTACCTCTGGAGACTCTGCAAAGATCCTGTTCATCTCTTTGCCTTTCTTGAGCCTGCCCAGCCTTCTCACTTCCTTCTGCAGCTCAAAAGGGGCAACACATTTCCTCCACCAGTGTACACCTTTTGTAGGCATTGACATACTTTCCCTGCCTCAGCCTCAAGAGAACGTATCAGGCATTGCCCGCAGCCCAATGCCTCCAGACCTGCATTCTCCCTCAGCAACTCTGAGCTGAGTGAGGTCTCTACTGTGCCAGCAGCAGCCCCAGCTAGTGCTGGGGACCATGCCCCAGGGTGTGCCACTACTGTTGCTGATGTATTTCGTGCCTCCATCAGCACATTTCCAGCCCCCTCTCACATGCAAACTAGTGGACAAGCCACCGCTCACCATAGACAAAGCTCTCCTTCAGTTCCACCTGAACGGGTGCTTGGATCCCCCTAAAGAGAAGTTACCTCTCTTGGCCACAGCTTAGATCTCAGGATGACTCCACCACCTCTGAGGATGACACTTTCCTCCTTGCTAGGTTTCCAACCCCACCATGCTCACTTGGTAGCCCAAAGGCAATGTCCTTATGGTGATGGGATTTCCCCACACATCCCTTTGTCCCACATTGGATCATTCTGCCCGAACACAAGCCCAGCAGGACCCTGACCATGGCTCATCAGGACCACCACGATCCTTACCACACATGTGGATGGGGCAGCAACACCTGCCTCCTCCAGCCAGTCCCTTCCTGCAAGGCTACAGAGACACTCTAGTGCTGCTCTTGCAGCTCTCCAGCACCAGTGCTGACATGACAGTGGGCTGAGTTTACCCATATACCCTCTGCAGGTCCCTTATTGCCAGGCTATATGGATAAATAATTGATAAATGGATGATTTATCACATTCATAAAACCTAGATAACGTTTTACTCTCAGTTACAACACAGGAGATGAGAAGTCTCAATTTTGTTTCTTACTCAATGTGATAACGATGTGCTGCTAACATACCTGTTTCAGGCTTTCCAGCTTGGTTTGTCGCAGGTCTTCATATTTCCATTTCCAAAGATATAATTCATTTTCTATCTTTTCCATTTCTTTCTCCAGAAATGCATTCATTCTGAAAAAGTATTTTACAAGTCAGCATTGCATCTTTTTGAGGTTGACAACAAATTACTTTTCACAGATTGAGTTATATTTTGCTGCCTTTATCAGCTGTATATCTATTTTTTAATAAAAACTTATACTATCATCATATTATTACAGGAGATTTACCAAAAATATTAGCTAGAGAGAAAAAAAAAAATCTCAGAAGTATAGAACTAAAATTTAAAAATAAGTAACATCTGGGGATAAACTGAAGAAAATTTGGAAACACCCTTCAGTTAGTGACTCAGATCACCTAATACATGGTGATTTAGTGAAAATCCTCAGAGAAAAGGTTTGGTATCAATTTTATTTGGGTACATGCAGAATGTTATTTTAAACACACACATTGGGGGGAATATGTATTCTACATAGACAGTACAGAAACTGAAGTTGATCTAATGCACACATTAAAAAGTATTACAATGTGTATATCTCTTGTTTCAAAAAATAACTACTCTTGAAAGAAAATTCTAGAAGAATTTTAGGAAAATTTATTATATAGCTCAGAGGCACTACACCCTCATTCAGCATTTTCTCTGGTATGCTATTTGAGCATGAAGTCCATTACTACATGCAGCAAAATTATTTCGGATAAACAATTCACAAGGAATGAATGATGATTCTCTGGAGAAAAGTAATGTATTACTGAAACAATGAACTTTGATACTTACCCTTCTAATCAATTAAAATAGTTTCAATCATTCAGGAAACTATGAAAGAAATATGAAGCAGCAGAGGTACTTCAGATGTTCTTGCCTTTGAGCCCAATTAAGAACTCATTTCTGTTAAATGAGTTAAAACTTAAACAGAGGAAGTTTAGATTGGATATAAGGAAGAAGTTCTTTACTGTAAGGGTGGTGAGGCACTGGAATGGGTTGCCCGAGGAAGATGTGAATGCTCCAATCCTGGCGGTGTTCAAGGCCAGGTTGGACAGAGCCTTGGGTTATCCAGAAAACCAAGGACAGAGCCTTGATTTAGTGTGAGGTCTCCCTGCTTATGGCAGGTGGTTGGAACTAGACGATCTTAAGGTCCTTTCTAACCCTGACTCTTCTATGATTATATGATTCTAAGAGATTTCAAGTTATATTTCTAATATTCTTATAAAATAATATCACAGTAAAAAATTCTGGAGTGGTCCACTGGTGATAAACTTCAATATCGGAACAAAGTCTGGAAGCTGAAGAAATTTAAAATTCAAGAAACATTAAAATCTCATAAGCACTATTATGTTGGGAGATTAAAATTTTACAACATACGAATTTTGTGAAAATGAAGGGATGAAGAGCTACTATACCAGAAAAGAAAAAAAATGTTGACAATCCTGGCAACTAAAGAAACCGCTGTATACCACAGTAGTTATTTTCTATGCTGAGGCTACTGGGATTTATCAACCTTTTTACTAAAGATATTATTGCAAGGCAGAGATCAGTGAAGCAGCTTACCATTACTTAAACAAAAGATCAAGATCAGAGCATATTTAATAGATTTCTAGCCACCTATTTTAACTCCTTCTTATCTTATTAAATTACAGAATTACACAGAATGGTTGAGGTCGAAAGAGACCTCTGGAGGTCATCTGGTCTAAACCCCCCTGCTCAGGAAGGGTCATCTAGAATTGGTTGCTCAGGACCATGTCCAGACAGCTTTTGTAATGTCTCCAACAATGCAGACTCAGCAGCCTCTCTGGATAACCTGCACCAAGTCACCATCACAGAAAAAAAAGCGTTTCTTGATGCTCAGGCAGCACCTTTTGTGTCCATTGGCTAAGTCTGCCCATGCAGCACTAGGCAATTCCTCTTTGATACTCTCAAACACCAGCGTAGTTGGTAGACTTTGGTTTTAAAGCAAAAAAACACTTTAAAGTTCAAAAGGGAACAAGGCATTTAGATGAGAATATTGATCCAAAAGATGACTAAAGATAGCTATTTTAGGAAAATGATTCTTTAAAATGCTGAACAACTAGTAAGGTCAAAAGAATCTCAAATGTGTATTTGATATGAGCCGTGTACTTAATAGAGAATTTTGATGTGTGATTTTACCTAACCCTGAAGTTCTTTGATAGTCAAAACATAAGCTTTGAACTGTTTTTTGTTGTTTTGTTGTTTTTTGTGCTCCTTTCTTTTGCAAAGCCTGATCCATTGCTTAAAGGTAATATTGGCATTACCAAAGACAGCTCTAAACAGAATGCATGAAGCAGAGGTCCTCTCAGGGTGAAGAAACAAAACATCTCATGGAGACATTAGTCAGGTAACTAGAGGCAAGTCTAAACACTGGATCTGCATGAGCTAACATGATTCTGGAAAGAATGTGGCCACAGTTTGGGAGTACTGCATGTAAACCAGAGAACTATGCTGAGAAGTCCTGTTTTGTATGAGTAAGATCATAATAACTGCCAAGGTAACCTTTGGCCTTAGGGTTCAAGCTGTCAATGATCCAAGTTTGCTTTTGAAGCAGCACAGCTGTGTGTCCTTGGCTCAAGTTTGCTGGGAAAATTGCTAAGTTGCAAGGAAGAAGCTGTGAGAAAGTACTTAAGTTTTAGCCATGCAAGATAAGTAAAAAATGCAAGCAGGGGTGAGATTGTTGAGATAGTGATCATTAGCAGCTCCAGGATACAGGAGCAGAAATGCTGACATGAACAAGTCTAAAACCTAAGAGGAAAACCTAGGAATCTGAGGATGGAAAGTCAGCAAAATCACCTGAATTCACTAAGGAAAGTCAGCAAAATCAACTGAATTCACTAAGAAGACCAACCCTTTCTGAGCTGGCAGATGACAGCCTGCCCAACAAAGACTTATACGATGTCTCAAGAGACTGGTGACTGTGTTAATACTTATCCTAGTAACACTATTCCCAGCTATTTATTGTGTGCATTGCCAAAAATAATTGCATCATACTTTTAAGTTGCATATATTGTGCTTACAGAACATCTTTACCCACAGGAGATATTGCTCAAAGTTACCTAGAGAGGAAGCTGTTATACCAATACCCTCTGTTATGTGGAAATTGCTGCTCTGTAAGCATTTGCTGCCAGGGGTTGGCACTGATGTAAACATGTCCCACTTCTTACCATGTGCCAGTAAATTTATTACCATCTACCACAGTCAGTATGTATCTTAGGCATAAATGGCAAAATCTATTGAAGGGATTAAAAAATAACAGTTGAGAAATTATCCTGTTTCTAAAAGGAAATATTTATATATGCATGAATGTATACTGAGACTGCTGTTGAAGAGTTAAGTACCTAGGACCCTAAATACTTCAAATAGAAGAAAATGGGTATGTGAGGCATCAGTCTCTTAGCTCACATATAAAAATACCATGACAAGCTGGAAAATTTAGGCATTTTGGAATGTTTGCTTCCATAAAAATCTTTTTTAATGAGATAGAACATACTTCTGGTGATTTGCTGGAATATGCTATTATTGTCTTTTTTCTACAGCTATCTAATTCCTATAGCAGAGCACAGTAAATACTAGTTAGGAATTTAACAGATTTTAAAAATATTTTTGTTTGTTTACTCAGACTTGTACTACCTACAGAACAGTTGTGCAGAAAAAAACCCAACCTGACAGGAAGGAAATTCTTTATCATAGTTTCCCATGACAGACTGTCTGAAATGAAACTCTTGAACATATTTGCAAAAGAGAGAATGTTTTCTTTTTTTCATTTTCTGTTTAACTTCAGCTGATTTTGAAATTACTGTCACATAGTACGTGAAGTCTCCTACTACATTCATTATGCATTATATAGTGCATGTTTCTTTGGAAAGCCTTTTTTGGTGTGATTCAATCTTCCTTAATATTGATCACCTATACAAAATTGCATGGAATTTCTACCAGCAGAGACTCACATTCTAGCATATAGTGTGCAATCAACATATGATCTCTTTAGTACATCAAAATGAGCATTTTGTATTTACGTAAACTAGATATGATACAATAAGCATGCAATAAGTGTGTTACTCTGTCTCTGTTACCTGCTTTTGACATAGACCTTACTAGAAGTGGAGAGTTAAGATTAACAGAATTTTGCAGCTGTATTCATGTACTTTTAATTCAAAACCACTTTAGTTAGTCTGCGGTTAAACTCTTTCAAAGTCTGATGGCAGAGTAGATTCACAAATGACTCCAATAACTAAGCATAATATACATTAGATATCACTGTACTGATACCACATTTCTAGTAAGTATATATTTTTTATTAAATTCATATTTTTAAAGTTCTGTATGGAATACTTCTTATTTAAACAACAGGAAAGCTAAGAAAAACATATAACACACTATGGTGGATTTTATTTATAAATTATTATAAAAGTCATGTAAATAACAGTTAATAAGGCTTAGAAATGGGAAAAGATGAACTATGAATGAAAGTATCACCATATTTCTTTTAGAAAGTGTCTTTTAAACCTTTATTTTTAATAGCATTCTTCCAAGTAGGATATATTTTGCACTTACTCTCTTTCCTTCTGTAAGATTTTCTGCATTTCAGCCAACTGCAAATGCAAGACTGAAACATGAATTAAATCATCCTCTGTTGTCTCAGCTGTACTGTCCAAACATTTTTTATTTTCCTCCAAATAGGTGCTGGGAACGACATTGGGAAAGGAATCGGGAGGCTCTGGAGTGATTTTTTGATTATGATTGCTTTGGTCTTTGAATACATCCTGAGAAAATAAAAATATGACACTTGAGAAAAACATAAATGAAGGGAAAAGACTTGCATAACTTCTGCAGGGGCAGGGACTACCAAGACTTTTCTAGACATTTAAGTCATGTAGGAGAAAAAGGAAATAAGTAACATCCAATACGGTTGCATATGGACATAATATGCAAAAAAAGTCACTGTAGTTGGATCATTTTCACTTTGTGATTCTCTCTCACACCTTCTGTAATGACAAGCTTCATATCCAAAATATTTCTAACGCATCTTTACTAGAGAAATTAATTCAAATTATTGTTAATTAGCTATAACTGTATTGAAGACAGAATCCTGGAACTAGCAAAATCAGGAATGCAGTTTATGCATACAAATATATATATTGAGAAACTCTATGTAAGGACTCTTATACTTCCAGTGGAAATCATGTTGAAGCAGCTGACAGACTTATACAATTTTCACAGGAGGAGCAAAGTTACTTGCATAACATAGCAATTGGATCCCATTCATAAACTAAAAGCACTATAGTACCTATTTTGAAGACGTACAAGCTTTGTATACAAAACATAAGCAAAGATAATAACAATTAGGAAATAAATGTTATAAAGTAAAATATATATTTATCAGGAAGACTGAACATCTCTTAAAAACAGTAGCACATTTTTTTAAAAGGATTTAAGTTTCATCACTTCTGCTGAAATGTTTAAAGCATTAGTAGATTACCATCAGTGCTCTTTCATAACACTCTGTTCTCCTGAGGTTTTAGAAGAATGCGTGCAATCTACATCAGAAAATATTAGAACCCGCTGAAAAGATAAGACTGTTTCCCATTTGTATATAAAGTTTCTGTTTTCAAGTACTGCCTTATTTTACACTAAGCAGAAAGTGTAACAGTTAAAATGTATTTTGAGTCATTTCCTTCCAGGAATCCTGTTATGGAACATTTATCTGCCCAAAAATATGAAATCCATGCATTTTTTTGCCAAATTTCTTCTCATTAACAACACCATGGTGTGGCTTGGTTGTGGGTTGGGTTGGGTTTTTTTTTCAGAATTCAAAAGAATATAATGTAATTCATGGGCATTACAGAGTGAAAATTCAGAACACAATAAATTCAGGCCTAAGATCTTGAAACTTTCTATTGAACTGAAGCAAAACCAAATCTTATTTCTCACTACAATGACTGCTATCAGTCAGAAAAATAGCAAGTATAGTTTTTTCATAGTGCTTTCTATGAGGACTGTGCAAGGCAAAGAATTAAAACTGGTATAACATGAACAAATAGTTCAATTTTTTGAATGTAGCTGTTTCTTTTGTATAGAACTTGGAGCTGTAATTAAACCATGCTCATACTTGATTGTTTAATTCTGCATAACAACTTAATTGCTCTCCTTACCAAGCAAAAAACCTTGTGAATTTGCAGAAAGATTTGCCTCACCTCTTCCCACATTTTAGAAGTTGCTTTAAAGGCAAATATTTTTTTATTTTAAAAGCCAAGAACCTACATTGATTTTCTTTTTGTAAGTAAAAAAAAAGCAAATCACAAAACATGGAAAACAAAGATAACAGAGGCAATGTTATCTTAAAACATGAGAGTCAGAACAACTTATTGGATAAGTTATTGTTATCTAAATATTTAGCCATAGTTGAAAGGTATGAACTGTTTTTTAGGAATATTAGAAAGAATAGATGGGTGAAAAAAAAAGTGGTTTTGTTGTTCAAGGGTTCAGGTAGTGTTTTGAGAAAATCCTTGAAAAATCCTAGAAAATTTTTAGGTGTACTTTAATATCTCTTGCTTTTCAAGACCTAAACCAATTCCCCATTCTTTACCTTCTTCGTGTCTTCTGTTCCAGGAATCTTGTTAATTTTGCTTAGTTCATTCACAGGTTCTCGTTCCAGAAATGTTAACTGGCTTAGGTCTTCTTTGATATAAGATATTTCTGAGCAACTGAATTCTGTTTTCCAAGCAGTTGCATCTTCCAAGATTTTCTTCTCATTTACTAAATCTTGATTTATCTTTCTAAGCATACTCAGTTCTTTCATAACATTGTCTAATTTGATTCTTAATTGTCTTGCTTCCTCTTGGGCTTTATTTCTTTCTCCTCTAACTTTGCTCCATTTCTCCCTCCAGTTAGCAGTACAATCGGACCACCAGCGCATGGTCTTCTCCATTTGGGCAGCTCTGGCTTTGACTTCTTCCAGTTCCTGAATTTTTACTGCTTCAGAAATTTCCCAGTCACTGCTGTAATTCGTATGCATGTATGGATAATAAGATGGATATGGGTAGAAACTTTGAGATGGCAGATTTGAATTACACAGATGGCCATCTGGTCGGCAACCTCCAGCAAATTCAAAAGTTTGTCTTGGTTGGGTCTCAAAAACCTGCATTTTTTCCATTAATTTCTGAACTGAGCTTAAATTAGTGTTTTGGGTAATCATCTAATTTCACACCTAAAAAAAAAGACAAAGACAAATAATTTAGCTTCCCTCAATTAAATTATATGAATAACCTTAAACAGTAGCTTATTTTACTGCTACTAATGACATAATCTTAATAATGTTGTTGATGTTTTAGAAATATGCTTCATCAACAAGAAATAGCTATTAAATTATATCTTATGTAATACTTTCTGAGTACAGTATAAACAGACATACCTATTATTTGATAAGGAATTGCTAGCAAAAGAAGTGCCATTAAATAATCATAAATTTTTGAGTCTAGACAAACTAGGCAAAAACATCTTCCTGCAAGACAAGAAGAAATTAATACATATTTTAAATATTTAATAAGAGAGAAGTATTTGTATAAACTACAACCACAGATTCACGTTTTCTTTCCCAAACTGTGGAACTTCATACTAAGCAAAAATTACCTTATAATTTGCTTAACAAAGGGGAGAAAAAATATAAAATCATAAAACTCCCGACCTTTGGATTTTCTCTGTTGCATGAGAAAAAAAAAAATAAAATATTGGGGACTTTATTTTGTTGTATACATTCCCGATGTTCTCCAGGAATTATATTCTTCTAATGTTCTTGAAAAGGTACTACTATCGCACTGTACTGTATAGTGACCCTCATGATGACATAACACTGCAAATAAATCTTGCTGCATTTCTTCTCACTATGTATCTGCTATTACTTATTTGGCCCAGAGGAAAATCAGTGCCACAGAAATTGCTTTTCCACCTCAGAACTGAGAAAATGCTGCTGTGGACAGTCTGTAGAGACTAATCACTCTTATCTCCTTGTTTCCTAAAAAGAACCAAAACCCCCCAAAAAACCTAAAATGTTGCTGTATCAGTAGAAGACTACATTTTTTAAGTTAAATATATACATATATATATATATTTATATTCCAACATCTATCTGCAAAAAAACTATGTTAATATTAGTGTTAACACCTGTGTTTGAAATGTAGAAGACTAATGCAGAAAACAAAATTCTGAAGGGTAGTTTTGGCATTATGATTCAGTCATGTTTCATTCCAGCTGAATAGAAGTGTTTACACATTTTCATTCCTGTTTTCTAGCTGTTTTCAAATATTCTGTGCTTTTCAGGACATCTATTTGCCATTTCTCAGAATCTTATGGAGAACTACTGTAGTCAAGTATGGATATGAGAGCAGGAATAAGACAGATCACTTCATGATCACTGGTGTATCACCCCCAACCCTCTTCTTGTTGCCTGACCTACTTCCAGAATTTTAATTTGAATAAAATTTATTCAAAATACTAAGATATTGTCACCCAGAATTTTGTATGAAGTAAAGTAGAGCCAAAATAACACAATATTTAACTTTCACAATAAGTTGTTTATTTAACTTCTGGTTTGTGAAAATGCCTTTTGTTTCCTACAGATTTAATTAAAACAAAGCAAAACCAAGCCACTGTAAACTTTAATTATAGAATGCAATAGTTGAGTTTTGGGGCGTTTTAAATAGTACAACAACTTTTTCTCACATTTTTTGTTTCTATCCCAGACTTGTAGATGCATGCAGAGACATTCATTACTCTGTTAAATAGGTTTTATAAATGGATTTTGCTAGTAGCTTTGCATATTCAGTGAAAGATGGCAGAACTTGGGGAGTGTACAGTTTACAAATCTTAAAAGTTGGAGAAATAAGAATAACAATATTAAACCATATGCTATATTTTTTGTTTTCTGTTGTTTCCAAACATCATATTCTATATATGTGTCATATGTGTCATAACTAAAACCAGCCAAAAAAGTCCTGAAGAGACAAGCAATGCAAATTATTTACTTCCTGTTACAAGTTATGTGATCATTTTTCCTATTTACACTTATCTAGCTACATTTCTTTTAATATCAAAATATCAATGGAAACCTAAATTTATTTCCAAACCACAATTGATTTACTTCTCACGTCCAGTAACTAAAAACATGCTTGAAAACCGTAAAATGTAAAGTTATGTTTCTAACTTCACAATGAGAAATATCTGTGGGTTTGTGAGGGGTGTTTTGTGGGTTTGGTTACTTTGTTGTTTTGATTTTTTTTTAATTATGAAATATCTAAAGTGCCTGAAAGAAATGTTTCCTCACTGCATCAATTTGGACATTATGGTTTGCTAAGGGTGTCTTTGAGATCATATGAAACCACAGCCACAGTTTATTATTGTCCTGACAGATAAAATAATTATTATGCAACCTCATCTTCCTTCTATAACCTATCCTCAGCCCGAACTTTTGAAGTGTAAGAGATGATGTCAGGCTTAAATCTTAATTTCAAAGATCCTTATTTTTTGAAGTACAGGATTAAAAAACTCACTAGTTACCTTATTATTTCCTTATGGTATAAACACTTCTGCCTTGAAGATAAATAAATACATTTAATCTCAGGAGAAGTTAAAAAATTTCAGAGGCAGTAAAAGGAGTAGGACCAAATGTAAGTAAGCATTTGTTACTAGAATTTGCACAAAACTAAAGTCAGGTCCCACTTCTGAGCTGATTGCTGATAGATGAGAAGAAATAACATGACAGAGAGAAAGAAGGTAAAAAAGAGAACTAAGCTTGGTCTTCCATCAAAGAAATCCAGAAACAAAATTTGTCAACTCCTATATCAAGCCTAAAAAGTTTGAAAACAGAAAGTAGCTTCATGAAAATGGTGGGTTTGTAGGGAAAATTTAATTTTGTTACCATGCAAAATATCATGACAGACAAGGTGTTTCTGAAGTACACCAGAGAGTATATTATTATATTAACACTCAATGTATTGCTAAATTACCAGGAGAAAAGATAAAAGATGAGCACATTAAAGATAGTTACTGAAAGGCAATAAACCACTGCATAAAGACAAAAGAAAATAAAGCAATTAACATAATGCTGAAATAAACATTTTACACTATACAACATTACTAAGTATGGTGCTACTTGATGTTCGAGTATTCATTATGAGACAGAATTTCTTTGACACCAATGCAAGAATTCTTTCTATTGGTAATAGTAGCCTGCTTCTCCTGAAGGTTTTCATAATTCACATGAAGACATGTACAGCAAAATTATACATACATATAATTTATCATTACACAAAATGAACTATGAAGAAGCCCTAAGTGGCCTCAGGCTAGTCATACCAGTTGCATTGTCAGTTTACCTTCATACACATTCATTAAAAAAAAAAAAAAAATGATAACTTGGAAGGTAGCCACAGATTACAGTAAATTCAAAAATAAACAAATTCTACTTTTTTTTTGCCTTTTCTGGCTACCACTTCCGATACTCTCTAACCAGTTTGGTTACTACTTCAAGATGAGAACCAATCTTATATACTTATTGTGATTTAGGTTCTACTGGTTAACACAAATCATTACACATCATAGCAGTGTCTTCTAAAATTTTTTTGCATAGGGAATCTGATGGTTTCTCACGTCTGACACTGTATTCAAAATATGTGTTAATATCTGTGTTAAATATGTGTAACAAATATTTGTACATACAGATGTTATTTACTACCCATAAGGCCAAATGAAGCTCTGAAGTACTGTTTTAAGTAAAATTTACAGCAACTTAGTTTCCCCAGGAATGTTTTGTTTGATTACAAAACTTCATAATGCATCAACCATAACTTTTACACATTTGAGTCTATAAAATTAATACTCATTTCTCAGCCACCACACTTGAAAAAATAAGTTTTATAATCAGATCATGCAGGGTGGAGAGGAGTGTGTGTGAAGTGAACTTTCCCAGAGAGTCTCAAACAGAACTAAATATTAAGCAGAAGCCAAGACAAGCTTAACTCAATTTAACTAGCTAGCTGTGGTCTATGAGACACAATAGTTTGCCTGGTTTGTTCTTCTTTCATGTTTTATATCACTTTTATTAAGATATCATCAAAGCAAAAAAAGAAGCAAAATCAACTTCCTAGGTAATTAGGATAAGTATGAACTGTCAAAGTTTTAGATCTTTACAGGTTATATAACTTACAAACAGGTTTATAAAACCCAGTGTAAACTTCTGGACTAAACAAGTAACCAACTCACATAAATTCTAATCTCATTTCATTGATTTTATTGATATTGATAATCTACCTTTATTTTCTGAATGGTGCTCTGCACTATTATTAGGAAAGGCAAGCCATGAATAATAACTTCATAACAAATTCAGAGTGTATTTTAACTAGGGCAATGTTAGTTCATACAAATTAAAGGTTTTAAATCAGTTAAAGTTCTGGCCTAATAGGCATCTCCTGCGCAGCATAGAATTTTTTTAGAACAATAGTAACTTGCTTTCAAAATTGAAACAGGTAATTGCTTCAGAAGAATAGGTTTCACATTAATATCAGCTCAGTATACTGAAACACTCTTTTTTCAGTGCTTATGGCTAAAGATGCAAATTAACACTTCATGCAATCTATGAAAGTACCTAGGCATCTTATTCTTCAGACACAGTTAGATTTGCTCTTAATTACATTAAAATAGTTTCTGATTTATTTTTTTTTTCCAGCAGTTCCACAGCTGAGGTAAAGAATAACCAGGTGAATAAGTCTTCCTCTTCCATTTCCACAGAATGCAGAGGAAGTTATTGTGTTTAATATGACGAACGTTTTTTACTGCACGTTGAAGTGAACATCAGTGCTAAAGGTGTCATAGCCCATTTATTGGAGATATGTAGGTTAAGCAGGTAGGTTCTTACAATGATCAGCTCAATTGCAACTGAACCAGTTGTCAATCAACAATAGAATATCTCAAGACTCCACGCAATCAGAGCTGTCAGTGTGTAAATATAGAATATGCAGCTCAGCCAGTACACACGTGTTATCTTGCTTATACTGACAGACAGTCCTTTAACATGACACAGAAGAATACCTTTCATGGATTTGCTCTGAACATTTTCTAGAAAGAAGAAAAAGTATGGGAATAATATCCAAGACATACATCATCCACAAGATTAGATCTACCTTTGAGCATGTCATTCATAAATGGTTTTAGAAGTCTTTCTTAAAATTTGCAAGCATTTAAGCCAGTTGTAAGTCACAAGTCAAAGAAGAAAAGAAAGCCAGGGTATTTCTTAGTCAATTTAAGATATATGATACATGAATATTTGCAACTAAGCTTTAAATAAGCTTACAATACACTATTAAAACAAATATCATTGTGTCATGTCAGATTCTCAATGTTTAGATTCCTTTCCCAGACACTGCTAACATTAGCATGCTACTATTTAATGAGGGGGTTTATTTATTTATTTAAAAATCCAAATTAATCTCTTTCTGAGAACCTCCGTTAAGTTCTTATTTGGTATAGCCAAAATATAACATGCTCAGCTACTCCCAAATGGCTTTTTTCCTTTTGGTCCCCCCTCTGCTCCTTCTCCCCCCATGTTTTTCACATTGGGTTATAGATAAGGTCAGCCGGGCTTCCTTCAGTTTCAAAAGGAAGTTGGAAAAGGCAACTGAAAACAGACTTCTTTAATCATTCTGAAAAGCACTTTACTGAACAAGAATTAGTTTAGACACAATTCTAATACCTGTCCATCCAAACAGTAGAGGTCACTTAAATGTACAGAGAAGCTTCACTACTTAAACAAAAATAATCAAAATTTTATTTTCTAGACTTTATACTAAATTTCTGACAACTTTTTGAATGTTACTTTAAACTGGACAGCTTCACTTTCATTTACAGGCTTGTTTTGTTTAGTAACGAAAACATTGAAAGCTTTTTTTATTTTTGTTTTCAATAAGTGAAGATATAAAGGCATGTCCCTGAAAAAAGGTTGTTTTTAATCTCTGTTTATATTCTGACAAATTCTAAAGTTTCATGATAGAAGAGATTAAGAATTGTCTTGTTATAGTTGAAACCATTTATGATTTTTTTCTAATGAAAACTTGACCTACTTTCCAAAGCAATTTCATAACACTGGGAGTAGGGAAAACTAATCACAGATATCTGATGCATTGTTTCAGACCATGAAACATTACAATGCTTTTTTGGACATGGAACAACTTTTCTTCAAAACACTACTTAGCGTCAATCTGGAAATAAGTGATTTTCCCACCCACATAAGCAGACAAGTAAGAATATTTTGTTTTCTCTGGGCCAGAGCTTATCTCTTTGGCTTCTCTGACCACTTTGATACAATTGTATCAGAATTAATGATTTGGCTGTGCGAAGACACACTCAGCTTTATCAGAATAGTTTTAGAAGTCATTCCTTCCATAATTAATGACTATTCTTTTTTTTAAAAAAAAGTATAAGGAAAAAAGAAAAATACTTCTTGGACATTTGTATGCAATTATTCTCTATTGTCCTTAGCCACTGCAGTATTTTAGCACCATCTCATCCCTTTCAACAGTTCAAGGACTCCTTTGTGGGAATTAATGATATAAGGTAGCATCTGGTGATGACTCCAACTCCATTAAGTCTTCCTTGAGGGAAATGTACTTAAGAAATAATTCCTGGTGTCACATAAGCTGTGGCTCTACAGTTCCTAGGGTGGCCATATGAAATTATCCACAAATTACCATGGTCTGTAGTCTAGATGGTACTTAAATGAAGGATAGCTATTTGTTCTCTCAGTGTCTACAGTAGGCCATCAAGTAGCCCCACCAAAAGAGAAGAAATTAATAACTACTGGTTACTCATACAGGCTCCTTTGGCATACTTTGTTTTGAATATTGTTCTTCAGACAGAAGGGAAGTGGGTAACATTTACTAGTCTCGTCAACCCACAGAAGTGTCAACTAATAGAATATCTAATTTGTACATTTCAAATGGTTCCAAGGTATAAACCTCTTGGTGCTGCAGTCAATGACAGTGTATAATGGTTATTCAATACCAGCTACATTTAGATTATTCATTTTCTAATAATTTACTTCACAGATTTACCTGAGGTTAACATTAATACATTAAGGCAAAAGGATGGCCTCAACTAAAAACTGGTTACATGTAAATGCATAAAAATGACAGACTTCTTAATTTCACATTTTTCACTAAGTTTTTCATAGAAATCTCTGCAGAGGGAACCTGGCAGAGAGATATAACTAGTTCTATTAATTATACCCAATAGATTAGAAATCCTTTTATCTTCCTTATATTATTCAAAGAATTGTATTCACAAACAGGAAAGAATGTGAATTTTCTAACATAGGTAATCAAAAACAAAAGCCAGGTTTCTAGAAAAAAAGAATCAGTGAGAATTAAGAGAAAATGCAGCTATCTGGATAGCCAGTAGGGGGTCTGTTAATACTACTTGTTATATACATTCATTAAAGTCATCTACATTACTTTTGAAATTTGTCCCTTGGTTCCCATTAGGAGTGGATCATCAACAAAGTCTCATACCATCTGAGATATCTGCCTTTCAAATAATGCAATATATATATATCTTTGTCCAGCATCAACAATTCATAGTATCCATAAATTATATTTCATTGCATTAGAACAATATCATATAGCTAAGAACACTCTTTTTTCTTATTCTGTCATCAGGCATTTTCTGAAGGAAGTTAGGATTATACAACTCACTAGTGTAATTTATAAAAGTAGAAACACTGTGAAGACAAACAAAAAAAATGCAATATGAACTGATGCAAACTCATAACAATATTCTCATGATACATATTCATAATACCAATAATGATTAAAAGTTACGAATTCATTATCAGTTTATCCTATTGCAGATTATAGTGCTTTATAAAAGTTTTTTAGTATTGAAACAGTATAACCCTTGAACTATCTGAACTTATACTAATTTCTAAATAAAAAATAAGAAATAATAATTTAACAAACTGCCAGTTGAAGATTTCGAAAACTTACCTGATTATGGTAAGTAAGGGTCCTACTACATCTGAAAAACAAGCTACATTTAATGGGATGTTAGAATTAATACTCCCTGATAGTAGTGAAAATGATAGATGAGAAAAATATAGCTAAATCTGATTTAGCCATGTATTTCAAATACTGTTTTCTGATCTTCAATACTTTTGCTGGATATTTCAGATTATTTTCCTTCTTATCATCAGCATGATAGTCACTCATACTTTGTCCCTAAAGAGAAATATAAAAATTAAACATCAAACACACATGCTTAAGAGCCCTTACCCTCTGAGTTTGCTGGGCTCCTCTTGCTTCTCAGTGTTACAGACACATGCATAAACAACAGAATTTCCTGCATCCTTTTCTCATCTGCGCTGTACTGGGATGTGGCCAACAGGATTATTTACAGCAGTAAAGTCACTCCACAGTAACTTGAAAAAGATTCTCATTGGTCAGGCTTTATCAAAACTAAAAACACATTTTTCTTTTAAGTATAAGCCATTTATGCAAGATAAAACTTTTTCCACATTTTCTTCACTAAGTATTGCTTTACTCAGTTTTTTATTTCTCCCTATCTTTCTAAACTGAAGTCCATGATCCCAGACTATTATTATATTTTATATATAATATATATCAATATTATATATAACTTTAAACTAATTATTCCAATCACAGTAGTTAAGCACAAGTAATAATATTTTCCAGGTTGGGTAGATTCTTATGCCACTACTTGCTTTTATTATATTTCCTGAGTTTTAAATACCCTATAATCTAGTTTTTCCCACTGCATAACTGTATATCATCGAGCCAATACATGTATTCTCATAATTGATTCAGTAATTAGAAAATGTTGAAAATTATGAAAAATCTCTGGCTGCATTCCATTATCCCTACTGCAGGAAATCAATTCACATTTTAAAAATCAAGTTATATGCACATCATAACTTACAAAGTATTTTATTTCTTTGTAAATAACCACACTCTAACCCATTTATGACTTACTTACAGAACTCATTTTCCACCATTATTCACTTACTGCAATCTCTGAATGCATTCAAGAAGCATGTTCTATTGCCCATATTCAAACAAAGTCTCAGTTTCTAAATAAATTGTTGCACATTAGGTTTCATCTGAGAGGAAATCATGTGACTTTGATCACAACTGAAAATATCTTCACAAGTGAAGACCTGTAACAGAGAATGTATCATTTATCATTCAAAACTTACAAAAAATAAAAAAGAAAGCATTAGTGCACCACATGAAGGAAGTAGCACTGTTGGAAGTACAGAATCAGAATGGTTGAGGCTGGAAGGGACCACATGGGGTCATCCATTCCAACCTCCCTGCTCAAGCAGCATCACCTAAAGCACATTGCTCAAGAACATGTCCAGATGGCTCATGACTCTCTCCAGGGAAGGAGGCTCCCCAAGCTCTCTGGGCAATCTGTTCCAATGCTCAGTCACCCTCACAGTAGATAAGTTTTTCCTCATGTTCAACTGGAACTTCCTGTGTTTTAGTTTATGTCCATTGTCTCTTGTCCTATCACTTGGCACCACTGAGAAGAGTCTGACCCAACCTCTTTAAACTTTCCATTTAGATACTTACACACTATGATGAATTCTTTGTCACGGAGGTCTTAAAATCCTCAAAGCCTCTTTTTCAGGTTTTTTTTCTCCTGACTACTTTTTGGAAAGGAAAACCATATTCTTCAAGAAAAAAGGCATAAAAAAATAATGCAGAATAGATGAATAGTAAAGCTATAACCAAAGCTCAGGTTCTATTCTGTTACATTCCATAGTAAATGACAATTCTTGGAGGAATCTTGATTTCACACAGCTGTTAAAGATGCATTAAAATTTAATTTAAAAACTTATACTGTAAATTTGTGAAGTTACCTGTGAAATTGTATTGACCAACCTATGCAGATGACAGGTTTTATAAACTTTGATGAAGTATATTGTCAACTTCGTAAGAGAATAAAAACAAACAAAAAACCCAAACAAACAAAAAACCCAAACAAAGAAACACCCATAAAGACTTATTGTACTAAATAAGCTACCGGTTTGCAACTTTTCAACTCTTCCTGATACTAGCAAACTAC
>JBCJKH010030084.1:0-10300 GCA_039877255.1 Loriculus beryllinus | reverse complement strand
TCCTTTCCTTGCAGTCTGATGCATATAGGGGTGGGCAAAGCAACAAGCAGAGCTGAAGGCACTTGTGTGTCCAAGTGCTGTAACTCAGTGCCCTAGGCAGAGCTATAACCACCTGACAGCAAGTTCATTCATCCCAGAGGCACAGGCTCACAGTGCACACATGCAAAATGTGCCTGTGGGAGCTTTGCCCACCTTTCATCTCTTTGTAGTTAAGGAGAAAGAGTCACATTCTCAAGAAACTCAGAAGCTCATGAATATGTAACAAAACCCACCCCTCCTTCCCTCACACCCACAGTGTCACACTGTTGGTCTAATAACTTGGTGGTTTTCTAATATATTTAACCTTGGCATCAATTAAAATGCTTTGGCACACAAGGAAAGGAGAGGTGGGCTCCTCAGAACATTCATCGTAGGAAGCACAATGAGATTGGATTTTTGTTAGCAGTGGAATCAAATACTCTGAAGCAGCTTTTTCACCTTGACAGTTAAGAATATGCATCAGTGATATTCCCATCCTGTCTTGCTCCTGATGTGCTGGTGAGCAGGGATCCCCATCTCCTCACAAACCTGGAAAAGCGAGAAGTTGGGCTCCAGCCTCTTCTGCTTCCTTGTGATGCAGAAATCTCCTCAGAGAACTTTTCTGCAGCATCCCATCAGTTCTGCCTGCTCTTTTCAGCTAAAGCCTTAGATCCCATGGCTGCCTGGCAGCCTGCTGTCTGTCCTCCACTAAAGCCCAGATTTGCCATTGATGCTTTTTCCTAAGATAAAATGACTCACAAGATTTTAAACAAAACCTCAACACAAGCCCCGTTATTTTACTATTCCTTATGAGTCGCTGCATGGTATGGTGAGGATTTGAGCACAGGGACAAGATTCACACAAGGCAGGTGAGGGAAGTTGAAGGAATGTTTCCTTTTTTCTTGCTAGGGATTTCCAGTACTCGTTGGGATTGTCAGTGAAAATCTCAAGGGAAAACCTCCACTGGATGGTCTGTAAAAGGAAAGGTCCAGCTTGAACCCTGGATATGAAAGCATTTGCAAGGGGCTTTCATTGCATGGTCAGTACCGGCTATCCAGGAGCATCCTTTTATTGGAATGATTGATCTCATGATGGGAGAAATCATTTCCCACTCCCAGAGCCCCTGTGCTCCCCTCCGAGGTGATGTGGTGGTTTCTCTGCAGCCAGCAGTGTGTGCTGGATGCTCAGAGCCCGCCTTGCACCGGCCTGTAACCTTGCAGGAGCTGTGCTGCTTTCTGCAGGCTGCCCATGCAGAGGGGACACGCTGAGAGCGCAGGACCTGGAGCTGCAGCCCCCAGAGCAGGTAACAACGGTGCTGCTATTGCTTTAATGTCTGCTGGAAGATGGGCCCAGCACAGACCAGGGCGAGGGGGGAGAGTTTAAAGCTCACCTCTGTGCTGGGGTCTTTGTCTGGGATGGTCTGGCTCTGCTGGGTACTTCATTCGATTCCCCAAGGCCCAGATAGGAAAAGGCACCTGGATGAACACCGGCACATCCCAGTGCCTCTGCCAGGCAGGCAGGGAGGAGCTTCCCAGAGCTGCAGGTGCCATCAGTCACACTGAGGACACAGAGAGGGGACAGTCACCTTCAGCATAAACCTGTAAGGGAAAGTCTAAGAGCAGCTGGTGAGCCAAGCACTGAGATGCTTTTAGCGCAGTGCCAGTGCAGAAAGATGAGGCAGTGAATACCCAGAGCAGGCTGAGGGATGGTGTGCAGCTCCCCAAGCTAATATGAACTGGAGTAGTTTCCTGCCTAAACCCTTTTCTCTCTAGGCAGGGCACAGGGTGGATCTTGGCTCATTGCTGCTCAGACCCACATCTTGAGTGCCCTGGTACTTACGCTGTGTAGATGTTTAAGGGGATGGCCAAGGAGTTTGCATGGAGCAGCTGGAAAGCCCAAGCAAGAGGATGGTGGTTACAGTGAGTTCTCACGAGCAGCATCTGCTGCTGTGGGGCCATGCTGAGAGGGCTCAGCTTTCTGTGCTGTGACCGTGAGAGATGAATAGGGAGAGGGTAGGAGGATGTAAAGCAAGCATCTTGTGAGTTATGTTAACAAAGGAAAGCAAGTTCATGCCCATGAACTGTGCCTTGTAAATGAAGACATTCAAATGTGTGACACCCCAGTGCCAAAGCAGAACTGAGAAAGCAATGTTCACCAGCCAGGAAAGTGTATGGAAAGCCAGATCAGTATGCATCTACCAGGTGTGCGCTGGGTTGGCAAAGAGAAGTCCATCAAGCCAAGTTGCTGCTCTGACAGCAGCACTGTATTATTTAAAGTGAGAAGCTTCTAAGATGCAAATGTTAATGTTTTCCTTACATATTTTAGCAGGCAGCTATTAAAAGGTAATAAATTAAACGGCCAAACATCAAGCTGTGTGTACAAAATACAGTGCACGCGAAGCTGTGGTGCTGTATTTGTGTGTACTGGTGACAGGACAGGAGGTGTTTGCTATGTTCAAGTACAAACTGGCTTTGTGGCTGCCAGCCTGCCTGGGCAATCACATTGCTTGGTGCTTTTCCCCATAGGTGCTTGCATATCAAACCCCTGGCAGATAACAGCTGGAGTTTGGTTTCTTGGTAAAGCACACGCTGTTGTTAAATGAATACTTTGTTTTGCACAGCAAAAGACTGGAAAAATCACAGCTGGGGTAGTCATTTCTCCAAAGTGAAGTTCATGGCAGGAAGCTCTTTTGTGGTAGGAAACTCAGACAGGAGCAGTTAGACAACCGGGCTGTGTGTGTTTGCCTTCACAATGTCCATACAGTGCCACAGACCAGGCTTCCCAGACCCAGGCAGGAGGATGGAGCCGGTGCAGAACCTCTTTCCCATCGCTAAAAGCCAGTAAATGAGCTGGGGAAGGAGGCGAGTGCTGCCCAGCTTCCTGAGCGCCTCTGTCAGTTGAGCAGAAGGATGTAAATGGAGCTTAATTTAAAATCACATTTGCACCAAGCTGTCAAACCAGTAACGTGGGCAGAACAGGTCTCAAGGAGCCTGCCAGCAGCACAAGGGCTTTGTCTACCAGAGCGAGCAAGGCGAAACCTGGGTTTGCTGTTGCTCATTCTGTCTTCAGTGCATGACACCTCTTTCTGTCCAGCACACGCTGGCCAGGACACTCCACACTTCTCTTGCTTTCCACCATCTCTGCTCGCAAGGGGAGCAGGATCCATCCAGAAAGGCCCAAAGTTCAACAAAGTGAATTGAGGAGCATGGATGACCATTGCAGCTCCCATTAACCAAAGAATTAACCAGCACCCTGCCCGGTCTGCAGAGAGAACTCCATCATACTCATGATGTGTAGGCACCAGCCATAACAATAGTTGATTGCTTAACATTAGATGCTTGAGATAGGCTCACTGAAAAGTGGTAAATATGAGCTGTAAACATGCCATAGGCTGTGTGCCCACCTAACCCAAGAAAACCATGAAGTAAACCAGAGGAACCATTGCCCATCTGTATTTGGCTGTATGGGCCAGTAACACAGAAACTATTGACAGGATCTCTTGGCACCAATTGAACGTCAATTAGAATCTTAAATTAGTGTCTTAAAATACAGTTACACTCAAAGCTAGTTTGCTCATCACAATAAATGGCTCCATCTATCTGAATGCAGCCTTGAAGGAGAGGTGGGCATTTTCACCTCGGTACAGATAACAAGGGGAGTTGCTCTGTGAAGTCCATGTCAGCAGAACTGGGGTTCCATCTCCCATGGCTCTTGGTCCATGTGATAGCTCCCAAACCACCTCACAGCACTTTGTTATTCACCTCCTTCCCATAAGGCTAACTCCCTGTTCCAGCTCAGTGTGTCCCTATGAAGATGAGGTGATGGGGCAGGAATAAGCAGCTTGTTGGCACTTGTGAGGGTTAAACCGAGCCATGGCTGCCCCTGCTCTCTGGCAGGGCAGTTCTCAGTTCTCCTGCAGCATGCAGGTAGGAACCTTGGTGAAGGAGGCAGGGATACTGCATGCATTAACCATCCCAGCATCAAGCTAACAGCTATTGAAACATAATTAAACCATTATTTTCTCTCACCCCATGTTCTTTATTTTACCTGAACACAATATTTTTCCATTTATTTGTTATCAGTAAAGGGAGTGAATGTCCTGAAACACCTCTGCTGTTCTGCTCTACTACCCCCTATTAAATTCCTGAGCACTTGGGAACCTTCGGCTCAGCTACACAAAATAACAGGGAAACTAATTATACTGATAAAGCTCAATGACTGAGTCAGGCACCCTGAGAAAGGCAATGACTTTTTACTACTATTCTTTTTGTGTTAATACACGTGTTCACCCTCACGTTCTTCACCGCCTGCACTGCACAGCAGGGATCACATTTAGTTACAGCTGAAGAAGGAAGGTCAGAAGGAGCAGTGATGATGGGGGTGACAATTCCATTGTGTCCCCAGATGTGGGGTCTCCTAGACCTGGGGCTTGATGAGCAGCTTATTGCAAGTCCCTTTGCCTGCGTGGCCCTTCTCACACGGTGTGCATCTCACAGTAGAGGCAATTACATGCTGCTGGCACCGCACAGGAACATCTCCTGGCCACATCTCAAAGAGAGCTTGGGCCAAGCCTTTCTGCTGATGTGGACACAGGGATGGTGGAAGCATGTGAAGGACCTCACAAGCCTGGAAGAGGTGGGTACTTTGCAGACATGAAGCCTCCAACTCCAAGCAGCCGGTCCCCATGTGCAAACACACAGCGTCTGCTGCAGTCAGCGCATGGATGAGACTCGCAGAGAAGATTTAGACCCAAAGGCCAATGCTAATCAGTAAAACCTGTAACTGAAGGAGCAGTAATCAAGTGAGATTACAGCCTGATCCTGTCATCAGCCCCCTGCCCAGCCGGTTCGGTCAGTGCTCCACCACCATTAACAAAGCCACCTCCTGCAGTGGTGGGTCTGTTGGAGTGCAGTGCCAGCAGCACGTCAGAGCTGCCAGTCATTAGCCAGCATTCGCTCTCAATTGTATTTGTATCTTGCTTTGCAGATGGGGGATACGTCCAACACCTCAGTGTTCATCTCCACCTTATCGGAGAGAGAAGACCTGATTTTTGGCACGCTCTACTTGGTCTTTGGTAAGGAAAGACAGCCTGTTATACCTGTGTCCCTGCTGCGGGCGGCCCAGGTGCCTGCTGCCAGAGACAGTCAGGGCTTTTGGAGTCACTGGTGCTTCCAGAAGCGTTCAGTCATTAGCAGCATAATCTAAATAGCCCTTCCCACATTACTCATAAAGGATAATCTGGACAAAGCTGGGTGGCTGCATTCCCCTCTCCAGGGAATTGCAAGTACCAGTAATGGTTTTAAGTGTTTGGAAAGCTGAAGAGCAACCTTTTAGGAACATACTGTAACTCCTACTGCAGCCACCTGAAGTGAGATGGATAGGGATTCTGTTAGCATTGCCAGCTTCATGACTATTGAAGGTGATTTAGACCCAGGCTGGTCCTTGCTTTCAGCAGAGGGTGCTGGTGAATGTCCTGTGATTTGGAGATAGTGGCACTGAATGGCCAGCAGGCAAAGCTGAGGGGCTAGGATGTGCTCTGAGGTAGCCTGGATGTGGCTGGTGTGGATCAGAAGTGAATGATGGGCAAAGAAAAGCCTTCCAGTTTTCTTAGTCCTGAGCATTTTGTCTCCCAAGAGTGTTTCATGCCTGTGAGGATGGGGAACCCAAGGGATGCTCACATCATTGGGACTGTGAGCAGTCCTCTGGGCACCTACAGCTCCGAAGTGTTAGTACAGCCACTAAAATGTACTTATGTGAGACTAGCTCTGTGGGAAAAACGCCTCAAGAGGCTGGGGAGGACAAACATCTCAGTGCTCTACCCTCCAGCAATTCCAGAGCCTCCAAAGCTCTGGATTTGGCCAGGTTCTGGTGGGAATCCTGTTCCTGAGGGGAGCTTCAGCAGCTCTGAGAGCTGGTTCTTACCATGGTATTTAATTTACAGTCTAATCCATTAGGAAGAAACTCATCCCACCCAACCTGCCCCAAGAACATCAAACATTCCCCTTCTGAGGACAATGAAACCTGTTTTCAGTGAAAGCACAATTACATAGTGAAAAAGGCGAGAAAGCTCTCGTTATAAAATGTTAATCACCGCTGTTTTAAATGCATGAATAGCAAAGAGCCTCCTTTTGTTTAGTCTGGATTTTCCTTGATCTCCGCAATGCCTTTCTTGCTGTTTATTTTGTTACCGTGATATTGGATAACACAGACCCACAGGAGTGAGATTGCCAGGAAGAAATTAAAGAGACGAAGGGGCCCAGCTCCTTGGCTTCACATCAGAAGAGAAATCACACAAAGCTCCCGTTATTTATCTAGCTGGAAGGAAGTGCCCCCTCGCTCCTTCCAGCTGGAAGAAGAGGCTCTGGCCAGATCCTGCGCCCGGAGCCCACTGCAGTCTCACCCCATCCCTGCCCTCCTACCAAACGCCTCTGTAGGACCTCAGGAAGGGGAAGGGATCAGATTCAATGTAAAGCAGCTCCAGATGTGCTCACAGAGCTCTGCAGGTCCCATGGGCTCCCCTGCTCAGCCCACTCCAGACAGGGAAGCCTGGAGCCCTTTCCACCCTCTGTAGACATCTCCGGTGTTTGCTTCCAAACATCTCAAGATGATCCTGGCTCCTTTCCCGGCTCTGTTTCACACAGCACTGTTCCTCTGCCTTGTCCACAGGCATCATGTCCCTCTTTGGGAACTCTCTGCTCCTGCTGGTGGCCTATCAGAAGAGGTCCATACTGAAGCCTGCTGAGTTCTTCATCGTCAACCTGGCCCTCAGCGACCTGAGCATGACAGTGACGCTCTTCCCCTTGGCTACCTCATCCTTCTTTGCACACAGGTACCTTGTGGAGGCAGCTCTGCACTGGCAAACAGCCCTGGGTGCATTTTGGTATTGAAATGGGGAGGTTCCTGGCAGGGGGTATACATGAGCTCATGGGGTCAGTCTGGTGGCACTGGGGCACTGTGTAACCTCACAGGCATCCATCCCACAGCAGGGTGCTTTGCTGTTCCCTGTCCCTCAGGTTTATCACTGCTGCTAAAGGGGTTTGGTGGTGGGTTTCTGAGCGGTTTTCTGCGTGGGCACCGCAGTGATGTGTGCTGGTGTGCATCAGGGTACTCCTGTACCCAAGGCTCCATCTGTGCTCATCACTGGGATGCTCAGGGAACAAATGAGGGCAAGATCATGCCTCATTTTGGGGCAGTCAGGAGCTGGTACATGTGCAACCACCCCATGCAGGGCCAGCTTTGTAGGACCAGCAGATGGGAAATACCCAGAGCAGGGACCAGGGTGAGCATCCCCATGCAAGGGATGGCAGGGGCTGCTGGCCATGGCCTTGCACAGGGGCAGGGCTGGGGTTACCGCAGGCTTCCCCTTGCAGGTGGCTGTTCAGCCAGGCTGTCTGCACCCTCTACGCCTTCTGTGGGGTCCTGTTCGGGCTGTGCAGCCTCAGCAGCCTGACGGTGCTGAGCACGGTTTGCTGCCTGAAGGTCTGTTACCCAGCATACGGTAAGTGCTGGGTGTGCTCTCTGATCTGTGCTTACACCCCTCTCTGTTAACATAAACCTTTGTGTTTTATGGGCCAGATCCACCTCTTCTAGGAAGACTCTGCCCCAGGGTAGCCTATTCCCAGTCAATACACAGGGTCATAGGAAAGTTTAGGTTGGAAAAGACCTTAAGATCTTAAGATCATCAAGTTCAACCATTAACCCAGCACTAAACCACTAAACCATGCCAGTAAGTGCCACATCACCTAAATACCTGGACAGCCTGTTGCAATGCTTGACAACACTTTTGTTGATGCAGTTGCTCCTAATCTCCAGTCTAAATCTCCCCTGGCATAACTGGAGGCCATTTCTTCTTGTCCTATTGCTTGTTACCTTTCTGGTAGTTGTAGAGAGCAAGAAGGTCTCCCATGAGCATTCTTCTCTCTGGGCTAAACAACCCCAGTTCCTCATCACCCACGTACTCCAGACCCTTCACCAACTCCATTACCCCTCTCTAGACATGCTCCATCACATCAAACATGCTCTCAGACTAGAGCAGACTCTGCCTCTGGGAAGCCACAAGCTCTGGCACTACAAGAAGAGCTGCTTTCCCTTGTCCCATGTGGGAGAACCACAGGCCCAACGTATTTAATTCACTGAAATAATCACTACAGAAGGGCTGGGTTTGCAGTGTTGCAGCTCACTTCTGTAACCTTCTTTTTACCAGGACCTCCTCTGCAGAGTTAATGTGATGTTTGCAGCTCTAAGCTTGGGCACCAGCTCTTTGGAGAGGGCCTGCACTGCAGAGGGCACCTGAGGGAGAGAAGGGACACAGGGATGTCCCCTGTACATTTACAGCTCCTCCTGTTTGGAGCTGCTTCTTAACTTCCTCAGCCCAGCTGCTAACCCTCCAACCTTTCCATCTAGGACCTATCTTCAGAACAGACTTTGGGTTAAAGGCCAAAACCAAGAATAAAATGTGAGATCAAAGATATGGGTCTGATTTCTGGACCAGCCCCCAGGGCGCATCCTCACCCCTCTCCCATTGCTTGCTGCTGCCTGCCCTGAGCCTGCAGCTCTTGCCAGCCACCAACCTGCTTTGTGCAGCAGCCTCAAGGACGATGTTGGAGAGCAGACACCTCTCTTATGTGCCAGCACAACAGCTCGGGAGATCACTGAAAAGGTGGTGGGAAAGGTAAAAGTGGGCTGTCAAAAGGTAGCCCAGGTACCATGGCTTTTCCTTGCACAGGTTCTGCTCTAGATTAGCTGGCACTGGCAGCCTGGCACATGGAGTTTGTCTCCCTGTGACACCCTGGTCCTTTGTCCATGAGGAAATGACTGATTTCAGTGTGGTTTTAATTGCTTGGTTTCAAAGAAAAATGTTACTCCCATGTATGGATGAAGGTGCAGCCCTTCACACTGAGCTCTTGGAAGATCAGGGAGTTTTAGATTTGACAGTGGATGGGGCAGAAAGGAAGAAAAGCCTCCTCTCCCAGGGTTTCGGTCTTCTAGAGAGGAAAAGATCCTTCCAATGACAGTGGAAGCATTCAAAAACATGTAGATGAGGCCCTTAGTGACACGGTTTAGGTGGTTTTAGTAGTCCTGGGGTAATGGTTGGATTTGATGCTCTTTAAGGTCTTTTCCAACCTGGCTGACTCTATGATTCTCTGTGCCCCCACATTTCACCAGTGGCCACACCACCTCCAGCAATTCCTCCCCAAGCAGAGACTCTGCCCTGCTGGTCCTCAACCCTCAGTTGTTTATGGCAAACCCTCATGTTTCTCTTGGCTCCTTGTTCTGGCCACCCCAAGGGCTGGGGGTTTTAGCATTGGCATGGCTCTGCCTGCTCCATGGCTGCAGCACTGCCTTGCTCAGGGACCCTGTCTGTGCCCATAGCAGTCGGCCCCATCCCCTGTGCTTGGGCAGCTCAGGGTCCAAACCCCACTTTCTGCTCCCCTTTACCCATGGGAACCCATCCTCACCCTGATCCCTGTGTTGTAGGCAACAAGTTCTCTCCCTGCCATGCCAGAGTGCTGCTGCTGTGCATCTGGGCATATGCCCTCATGTTTGCCACTGCCCCCTTGGCCGAGTGGGGCAGCTACGGCCCCGAGCCCTATGGCACAGCCTGCTGCATCACATGGAACGCCTCGAGCAGGGAGGCCACGCTCTACATCCTCGCCCTCTTCATCTTCTGCTACCTTCTCCCCTGCCTCCTCATCCTCGCCTCCTACTCGCTGATCCTCTGGAGGGTGCGGGGGTCCCGCAGAGCCGTGCGGCAGCACACGTCCCCCCAGCGCAGAGCCCGCAGTGTGCACAGCCTGCTTGTGAAGGTAGGGGTGCCCCGGGATGCTGCGGGGTTTGGGGGTGTCCCCAGCCCAGCACTCCATGCGCAGGTGAATGTGGCAGGACCCCGTCTCCGGGTGTTGGTATGGGTGTGGGGAACAGCACATTTTCTCCTCATTTAAAGCCATCAGGTGGAGGAGATTGCATTTTCAGCTACATGATGAGTCATTGCTCCCCAGTCTACAAGCAGTGCTGTGACTTACTGAGGATACATCAAAAAAAGAGGCAGGTATTCTTTAAAAAAGCCCAAATGTAAAAGAAAGCAGCTTGGATACCTGGCCTGCAAGGAGAGGTTTGTGTCTGCTTAGAGAAGCGGGTCTGAGCCTGGCCCGTTTCCAGAGCCTCTCCATTGGTCTGCATACCAGGTCCAAGGAGGTGATCCTGCCCCTCTACTCTCCTCTCGTGAGACCTCACCTGGAGCATTGTGTGCAGTTCTGGTGTCCTCAACATAAAAAGGACATGG
>JBCJKH010030082.1:0-37539 GCA_039877255.1 Loriculus beryllinus | reverse complement strand
CTCTGTTGCAGGGTGACCATTTCAGGAGCATAAAATTGCTGCATATATAACTTGAGGAAACAGAGTGGGATGGGCATGAAATCTGCTTAGTTGTCTCTTGTTATCCCTTGGCAAAGAAATAGAAAGTAATGAATGTTTCGATGTGCACCTATTACAGTTTTGCAAATATTTTGAAGAATTTTTTTTTTTTTGTCTAGAGAGGCATTAAAACTTGTACAGCATTCTGTAACCAGTGGTTTTAATATAGGAAATCAAAATTACATTTCATTCAGCTTATGCTCCAGCACAAAATCAGTGCAGGTTACTACCAGTTAAAAGTGATAAACTCACCAGGACTTAATGTCCTTCTAAGCATAAAGCATGCTTCAGAACTGTACACTAAAGAAAGGTCAGGGGAACAGAATCATAGAATACTTAGGGTTGGAAAGGACCTTAAGATCATCTAGTTCTAATCCCCCTGCCATAAGCAGGGGCACCTCCCACTAAGCCATGTCACCCAAGGCTTCATCCAACCTGGCCTTGAACACTGCCAGGGATGGAGCTTTCACAAATTCCTGGGCAACCCATTGCAGTGCCTCTCCACCCACACAGTAAAGAGCTTCCTTATAGCTAATCTAAACTTTCCCTGTTTAACTTTTAACCCGTTATCCCTTGTCCTGTCACTACAGTCCCTAATGAAGAGTCCCTCCCCTGCATCATTACAGGCCCCCGTTCAGATACTGAAAGGCTGCTATGAGGTCTCCACGCAGCCTTCTCTTCTCCAGGCTGAACAGCCCCAACTTGCTCAGCCTGTCTTCATACAGAGGTGCTCCAGTCCCCTGATCATCCTTGTGTCCCTCCTCTGGACTTGTTCCAACAGTTCCATGTCCTTTTTATGTTGAGGACACCAGAACTGCACATTCCCAAGGGGGTGGTTTTGTTTTTTCAGACCGTCAGAAATACGAATTCATTATTCTAGAATTCTTATTGGGAAACATGCCTCGTAAAGTACTACAGTAGTATCCAAAGTCATTTGTGTACCAGGACATAAAGGAGAGCATATGAAAACGCAAAACCATTTTAACTCAAAATTAATAACTAGCTGCTATGGAAATTGGTCAGCATTAATTTAATTCTCTGGGTCTTTTATTTGAAAGCAAGGCTTTTAATAGGCAATCACAGTGAAAAACCTGCTGACAGTAGAATACAATGCCTGCTATACAACTTTGCCGACAAAATTACTTACAGTTTTCCTTGTATTACTTAGTTTTTACTCCCTGAAGAACAGGATTTATGTGCTTCATGAAATTTTGCTGCATCTGAACACTTTACTATAAAAAGTAGGGAGACAGCAATGTTATATTCTCATTCTCACACAGGGCCAAGAGATGAAAGTTGTTTATATGGACCCCAATGACCCATTGCCTGACCGCCAATATTATGGCCGTGTGCAGCTCATTGAGGTAAGAAATGTGAATGGAATGGCCTTTCCTTTCTTCCCAGTGGCACACAAAAAGTGCTCAGATGAAATGTGCAGAAATACCAAATACTTGATAATATTAATGAGTATAAGCTGAAATACTGTAGACTCCCATTATAGACAACATTATTTCTCTCTCTTTACTGCCACATTGAACCTAGGTTCTGGTCCATGCCACCTAATTTTAGCACCTCTGAATCAGGCATCTTGTCCAATTTAGCCCTTAGCACTACCTCCAGGGCCAGTGGAGTAATACTGAACTAGTCATTCAGTGGAAGATGATTCACTGCAGCTCCAGATCATACTTAATGATGGAATGATCTGTTCTCTGTAGTCCTTTGATGTCTAGCTACCTAGTTAAGAATGGGTGTCCAACACTCTGGCAGGCAAATTTAGCAGGGATTATTCCTAACTTAAACCTGTGCTTGGAATGTCAAACTGGGCTATTTATTTCTCTCTAATATGCAGGCAAAAAAACCCGTTTCTTCAAGCCAGACTTCATTTTCAGTAATGTTGTATCTAGTAGCATCACGGAATTATGCAAAGGCAGTCCTCAAAGATTGGATTTCTAGGACTTTGTCTATTCTTAAAAATAAAAACAGTTTCCTCCACCCTTTTATGGTTTGGTGGGTGATACCTCGAAGTTTGGATGGCTAAAGAGGAACCTACAGGCTTCACTTTTCAGTACCTCAGAGCCATATATACATACCTTGCAAAGTAAAGGGTACTTTCCTTTTGATGCTCATTATACCATTTTCTACCTATCCTGTGTTTACATTCATTGTATTTCTTTTCTTGACCTCTATTTCACCCCACATCAACTGGCACTATAGGGGTCTGTTCCATGGGGGTCTTCTTCCTTTTTCTGTTATCCTTTCTTCTGTGCAGATACCCTTTTTAAGAAGCTGCAAGGTCATACTCATTTTGTACCCTTCATGTGCAGGGAAACTTCAGGCATGCAAGCAGCAATAACCTTGTATCCAGAGAAGAGCTGATGATAATCCTGTCTAGACTAGATGGTTTACACATCAGAGGCCTTTACTTCACAGAGACCCAGCGATTAACTCTTGGTGAGGTTGGGCTAGAAGAAGCCACCAGCACAGGAAGCGGCAGCATCGCATACAGTGTAGAGACATGCTCCTGCCCTCCAGAGTACACTGGTGACTCATGTCAGGTAGGAAGCATTTGCCACCATCCTGTAACCACTATCTCATGTCTTGCCTACAGCTATGCATACTGGTTTACTTAAAGGTAACGGGCTGGTTATTAAAGTAATTAAATGTGCTTCTTGTAAGCATGAACTCGTACAATGGCTCAAGTACTTTCACTGTCTAAGAAGCACTGTAGGGTTATTCAACTCATGATTGCTTTTGTGATGTTATGGATGTCATTTTACATGTATGAGGCACTACAATGAGGGGTTCTTCTGTGATGCCTATGAAAAGCTGAATAATCTGCTTTAATGGAGGGAAGGTCAAGATTGGTTTGATGAAAGTCTGTGGGGCCCGGCAGAGTGGAGAAGATCCATGGTGTTCCTTATTTTAGCAGGGCTCAAGGGAAGTAGCCTGAATCTAGATAATTCTAGATACTTTCCTATTTTTATAGGAAAATGTTTGAAAGCTGAAGTTAACATATTTGAAAAAAAAAAAAAAGGAGACATTTTTATGAAAGATAATGTAAACATTGCAAAGGAATACTGTTTCCTGAAAAATAGTGTAATCCTAGCTGCAGTTGTATATGCTGTTCCTGTAGCTGTAATTCTTTTGGATGTCACTTTGCTTAGCTTAGAGATTGACTGTTCATATGTACAGCAGAGTAAAGTACAAGAGAGATAAGTGGTGTACAAAGTGCACGAAATGGGAGGAACTATTCTCTCAGAAAACGACTAAGGGTTGCAACTGCTGTAATAACCTTGCAAACATTTTTTAAATGAGCACGAAAGAATAATATCTAGACCAGAGCAGAGAGATTAAAGAAAACATCTATGGCTGGCTTATGTTTCATGTGTGCATCCACATCTCAGGACAGCTATTAATTATCTGTTAAATAACCATTTTGGAAATATTTCTAGAAACTGACTTTTTCACACTTTTTATGCTCTGTGTCACGTGAAAATCAGTGAACATTGACTGAAATTCCTACTGCCATCCCATTGGTTTCAGCAGACTGCCTTGAAAAACTAAGCTGCTGGGAGTTTTTTTGTGTAACCTGCTGGAAATACATAGCCAAAGGAAGCGATCAAGACACTCAGCTGGGTAGTTCGCAAGCCCCGTATGTTTATGCAGTATTACTCAGACAGTGATTTACTGCTGTAATCACTTCACTCTGTCTGGCTGCCTTAGGTGGGGAGGAGGTGATGCCTGCCCCACCCTCACTTAGGTATATATTGAGCTACAGGAACTGTGAGGTTACTTGTTAACCTCAGGAACAGTAATAGGTGCCGTACAACTTGACTCACGCATAAAGTTTAGAGGTGGGGCCCATCGCAGCACAGAGCCTCATTAATCTGAGTCAGAAACTGGAGAAGAAGGGGCAGTATAAGAGAACGGGCAAACACATAAAGGATAGCAGCATTTCTTAAAACTGGAGCTAAAGAAAGATGATGGCCCAAGCACAGAGTCCAAGGAATGTACCATGGGTGGTTGTCACGTTAGTAGCCCTGGGGCATTGTTTAGCACAAGGTATGCAGCAAAGGCTATTGTATCCTCACCTTCAGCAGGGGAGTCAGCAGCAACAAGTTCAAAGAAACTTCTACCTGAGACAGGTAATTGGTTCATTTTCCTTTCCTTGCTTGCTTCCTTCTTTCTCTTTGTTTTTAAATGAGCTAATTTGATAACAACTTCTACATTGCTTAATATAAAAGTAATAAGAAGGCTAATCTTGTGTCTCAAAGTACTTTGGTAACAACAGTGTGTAAAGAGAAGTTTCTTATAAATTGCAGTTTACTTGAGAACAATCAGGCTGAACTCCTGAGCACTTAAAAGCACACCTTTGTGTGGAATCAATTTCTCAGTATCACGAACACTGCTTCAAAAGCTAAGTGCCCACGTAGTCCAAAGATATTATTTTAAAGACAGCATAAATAGCAAAACAAAAAGCTGCATAGATTTTTTTCCAAGTGCATTTGGATGTATTTTTAAAATGAGTGATTCATTTTGCTCTCCAAAAAACCAATTTCACTACATAAAATTTATATGCATTACAACCTATATTCTACTTTGTCATGCTGTTTAGTGTATTTCAGGCACTGTTTCTTCAGAAGCTGTGTATGTTGGCTCCATGTTGTTCAGGGAATGTAGGCACCCTTTTAAAAATGTAGTTGAAAAATTTCAAACACCTATTCTAAATTCAGTCCTTGCTGTCACTGAAGTCAGTATTAAACTGACTCATGATGTTAGTATCCTGCATGCTTTTTTTTCTTTTCATTTTCATCCCACATGTAAAGAAGGTGAAGATGCCACTAGCAACTGTTATTTAAACAGCAGTAAATTAATATTCTTTTGGAGATCTCCTTTGGGAGAGGTGATTTGGTTTTTTCCCCCTCCGGTAGTTACATGTTTGAATAAATTCACTACTTACACCTCAAATCACTGGAACATGATTTGAGACATCATCCCACAAACCCTTTGCTCTTCAGATTAGTCCCGTCAGTCTTGGTGGTGCGATTGCTAGGAGAAGAGATTTACAGCTTTAAAGTTCAAGTGTCACTTGTTTTCTGAATATCATTGACTGTGAGGTAGAGGCGAGGTATAAGTACAGTGCAGAAATACGTTGCCAGAGGCAGGAACCTGGGAGGTGTTGGCTTCGTGGGGAGCACAGTTTCTTCCCTGTTTCTGCATAGTCTCTAATCTTCCTTGCACCAGCACCACACCAGCTTAGTGATTAGTGAGAAGGAGCTAAGGAATAGAAGGGATAAACTTATGTCCATCTATTTTTGCTCTGGTTGGTGTGCCAGGATGCTGAGCAGAGGAGTGGACACAAATTTCTTAATTGTTCTGTACATGGGAAGGCTTTATGCTCAGGAGGAATTCTTTGTACTTTCTTTACCCTTGTGCTTTCCTTGTCCATACCAAGCAAGAAGCTGGTTTTAACAGATTATTACTACCTCCCTGGTATAGGCTAACAAACTTCATGTCTCTTGATTCATTTATAATGTTCCTCTGTTTCAGCTCTCGATTTAAATCTGACTTTGATCTGACAGGCTGTGCTTCCACTCCTGTGCCCTCAATAGCTGAACATTCCTCTCATGCCTCCTGGGTCTCCGGGGCAAGCCTGTACTCAGAAATGAGATCGCTGAATGTTTTGTTATATCACCTAGCTCTGTTCTACCATGGCTTTGTATAGCTCTAGGTAGACTTACTGTGGAAGTCATGATAGATTCATGTAAAAAGTATCTCATTAGAAGTATTTCAAGCATCATACTGTAGTTAAATTAAGATTTAATATAACCACTAGCTACTATGTGAGATTTCCATATGTTCTTCTTTGAGAACACTATAGTATGAATCTATATTCAGATCTCTTTCTGTGGTTTAAAAGTTATATTCTACGCCTTTGCACACAGCTATGGGAAATACATTCTTCTCAGAGGTTAGACTCCAAATGATTAAATCCCCACTACCACAAAGTGTAGAGCGCAGGGTTCAGTTGACATTTCTTCAGCTCCACTCATTTCTATTCACTGCATTGAAGCGCTTAAACAACAATATGGGCTTAGAAGAGCTTTCAAGGAAATGTACACCCCCACTTCTCCTTAGAAATCGCAAACAATTTCAAAATACGCTTTCCATAACCTGTAAAACTTGCTTTCCGCCAACACTCATTATTGTTTTTTCTCTCTGCTTACTGTCTAGGAATGCAGCCTTGGATTTTATCGTGAGAATAAAGGATATTTTATTGGACGCTGTGTCCCCTGTAACTGCAATGGAAATTCAAACAGATGTCAAGATGGTACTGGAAAATGCGTTGTAAGTAACTACTAGCATTCAAGAAATTAACTGAGGGAAAAAAAAAGAAAAAACCTTACTGCAGTATGGATTATACAGTACTGGTAAATTCTAATCAAATAAGAATAAATAATCCTTGCATATCTATATCTAGATATAGATCTAGTACAAGTCTCTATATCTTGTACTGTTAATGAGCGTAAGTTGCATACACTTACAGGTACATTAATGTAACTGTGGGTGATTAGAATCATTCACGTCCTTGTTTTTGTTTTCTTCTTTCTCCTGCCATTTTTGTTAGCTCATAGTATAAAAAGTCACCAAATTAGTGCATATGTAAGTGTTTTCAGTTATTTATAGTAAATACGTGCCTTATCCTGGTATATACCATCTTTAGTTTTATACATATATACCAGGGTTTGGCAGTGCTGACAACTACCACATTCATGCATAGCATAGCATTTGAAAAATCTCATTTAATCAGCATCGGTAAATCTCCACTAATCTTAATCTAGAGCTACATGGATTAAAAAATATTGCAATAAATAATATGAGCTGAAGGGGGTAAAAGATTAATTAGAAAAAATTCAGCAGTTGTAGAAGATACAGTGGCACAGGTTTTGTTCCCTGGCACACCACATTAAGCCCAAAGCAACCTCATTGGAGTAGATCATCCCTTGTAGCAACGAAAGTGTGACATTTGGCCGACTGCGCTTCTCCAGTTTATATCCATTCTGCTGCTTTGAACAGTTTGTTCTGAAAAATCCTACTTAAAAACTTTTCACTAATATTTCACTTACTGTGTAAACAAGAACCTTGCCAACATCTTTCATGGTCTGTCTTCTCTGTTATTTCTTCCTTGTTCATGCTGCATCCGTCCTGCCTGCGGTGCATTCCTGTGCATTATGTCATTCCCCTGACTTTGTCTCAACCAACCCTCTTGCTCCAAGAAAAACTATAAACCAATTCAGCACATTCTGAGGGATGACTTACAGGCTGCTGCTTTGGAAGGCAGGGCAGGCCATGACAGGAAAGTGCTGCAGCAGAGCTATAAAGATGAGGAAGTTTTACTTCAGATGCAAAATTGTAAGGGAAAAGAAAATAAAAATACAAATTTCACTTTTACCTCATGGTAAAAATTTACCTCAATGGTAAAAAAGGTTTCTCTTTATCCATTCCTTCTCACAGCTGGATTAACTTTCAGATAGATACAGCTATATCAACACTTGACCCTCAGACAAAATTTAGGGCAAGCAAAGTCATCCAGAATAATGTAGTAAAAAGTGACATCCCAGAGGGCCCGTATTTCCACAATGAGCCTCTTTTCATAACAAGGAAGTTTGTCTCTCTTTAGAAGAGCCATAGGACAAAGAGAAAACAAGCAGGCTTGCTTCCCAAGCTGGAGTTGTCGAGTTTCACACCCAAAGCATGCTCCCCTCACTTGGCATCCTTCTTCCTGCTCCTTGCCAGGAGCACAGCACATTCACATGCCAGCTTCTCTCCAGTGGTACCCTCTAGAGAAGGCTTTCCTTGTGAGGCCCTTTCCTTGTGGCAGCAGTGCAATGCTCCCCAGTTCTGGCAATACCTGTCCTGTATGGATAAGAGATGGAAAGAGAGGAATGCAGTCCTGCGCTGCTGAGAGTGGAGAAGAATAGAGTGCAGGATGAGGTAGAGAAGACAGAACTGGTTCTCATGTATAGGGAAAAGCTGACCCTTTGCCATTAATCAGGCTTTGTGTCCTTGTGTGCCCTGCCCTTCCTTCTGAAATGCAGGTTCCCTCAGCAGCAGAACAGTGCTGAGGCTTGTCCATCCCATGACATGTTGTTTCATGTCACATAACCCTATGTTCATAGGTGTTTCTGTTGAGTCCCTAACACACTCTACTCTGGCTTTCTTGTACCATATGTGTGCATATGAAATCAATGGAGACTTTTTCCCTTCAGAGTTTGCAATACTTCGTGGTTTGGAGATGCCATGACTTCAGAGGTGTCTCTGGCCCTGTGAAACGAAAGAGGACCCAAGAGCTGCTGCTCTGGTTTAATTCCACTGTGCCTTGAGAGTTCCGGTCCTTATATGCCATGTAGCTAGAAGAGCATGGCACATTTAGAGTGGCTTATATGCCAAATATCTGAAACTTTCTTTGCAATTATGGAATTAGTTCAGTTTCTCTAGATAAAGTGAGCAAAACAAAAAACCAGCAGATAGACTTAGGGATGGGAGGTTACTCCAAGATGAAACCAACACAGATATTTTTAAATGCTTCTCTTTCACTCTTTTTGCAGTTAATTTTTTCTTCAGGATTATAAATATTGTCAGTGATTATAGAAAACCAGACTGAATTTTCCATGAGATTTTTGCAGGAAAATATGCACCAGCTTTTGGAGAGGCTGCATTTTAAAATGTTTCCTTTTACAAACATAGTATAGTGTCTTCATGTAACTTTAGCTTCCCTAGTTAAATGTCCTATATGAGAACTGGAGCATTTCCTGTTCTTTCCCAAGTGAGCCACAAATTTAGTTCTTTAACCAAAATAAAAACAAATTAGGGTTATGATGCGTAAGAGGCTGAGGGAAGCACTGTTGATGTGGTCGAGGGAATGTGAGTGTGAAGTAATGTGGAGGAGAGTGGAGTATAAGAAGAGATGGAAGAGATAGAACTGTTTCTCATGTGTAGGGAAAAACGCCCCTCTGCTGCAAGTCATGGTACTAGGACCTTACCATAGTCCTAAGCCATCAAGGTCCCTGAAGTGGAAGTATAATTTGCTTAGTGACTGCTTCCAGGCAATTTTGCATCTTCTCTTTCCACCTTTTACTTTATTGGTACACCCTCAGCTCTGTGGGACACTGGATCAGTCTGCTGGAAGACAGTTGTAGAACTTGGGAGTGTGAATGTCTCTTGAGTGTGGCTCACACGGAATTTTTATGGTTGCCCCAGAATGTATTTGAACCTCTATTTTAAAGTAGCATCACTTTAGGTAATGCAAAAGCAACTTATTTATTCTCTCCCCATAATGTATAAATGTGTATGACAATTAGACAGCACCTGGAATGTTTCTAAAATAAGATATAATTTCCAACAATTTTATCATGGAAAAAGTGGTTCAGTTGTATAAGTTTCAATTGTTTTCCCAGCCTTTATTTTTCATTATTTATTCCAGTTCCTCAAGGAAGATAGAAAAAAACATACACTAGAGAAAGCACATGAAATTAAACTCTGATCTTAATCTACTAAAAGAAATACTTTTTATATTAACTTCATGGGATTGTTTTAAGGATGTACTTGGGCTCAATTAATTGCATGCTTTTAAATGATATCTGCCTTCTAATTAAGATGCAAAATTTAAAGTTCTATTTAAACATAGTGATTTTTAACTGAAATATCAGGGCAGAGAGAGTGCATTAATGAAATGTTCCTTAACAAACTATGCGTCTGATTGAATTTCTTTTAAAATATGTTTAATGCTGCTTATTTATCTATTGCTTTTCCACAATAGGGAGTGAATTATGATTTCTACAATTAGAGAATGACTGGAACCAATTTATTCTGGCTGGGAAGGGAGTTTGGCAATAAATGTTTGATTATGTGGAAGGGAAAGATCATATCCTCTGAATAGATTAGCTATATGTTTTTTAATATTAACTGTCTGGCTTGTTTTGAAGAACTGTCAATATAATACTGCTGGGGAGAAATGTGAGCGCTGCAAAGATGGTTATTTTGGCGATGCCACTCAAGGTTCCTGCCGGGTGTGTCCTTGCCCCTATACAAACAGGTACAGTAGAACTTCATGAGAAATCATGCAGGGGAGGGGAAAAAGGAAAAACAAACAAACAAATAACAACCCAAGCCCCAAATACTGCTACCACACGAAGATAATGACCCTTTTCGTATTGTCCAACATAGTGGGGCATCAGAACCGTTTGAGGCACGTCAGACCAGCAGTAACTTGGTGGTCTGTCTCATGGCATTATCTTTTTTGATAAGGTAAGTATTCCAGTTCAGTTCCTGAGCCATAAAGACATGCTGCTCATCACTTGAGGGAGCCCCAGGCTGTTACAATGGCTTATGTGCAAAACCATTAGTAATTCATTTGTAGTGAAAAATATAGGATGGGCATCTTTATGCTTGCTGGGCATATTCAGAATCTTTCTTGTTTGCTGAAATGCAAGGTGTAAGTTATCTTTAGTCTCAGGTTTAACACCATTATTCTGGCTAGGAGATAAATGACAACAATGAAATGAGCCTTTTATATGAATTCAGCAAATTTAGTAAGATGCAAAAATGATATAAAAACGTTAAAGCTCTTAAGCACATATCTAATTCTTGAAAGAGTATGGTTGCTCTTCAGGTGGAAGCTCCATTTGAAGTGCAAATGTACCGAGCTAAAAAAGTTTCCTTGGACCTAATAAGGTTGCCAGTCTTTTTAAAAATCGGGCAGTAAATTGCCAAATCTTACTGAAACATGAAATGTGTTAAATAAAAACATATATTAAAAAAAAAAAAACCAAAACAACAACTAACATATAAACTGCTAAAGGCGTCACGTAATATTTGCCAGGTGCATTAGCAACACCAAGTAGCCTTAAGAGATTTATGCTACCAGACAATAGACAGGCTATTCATTTAGCAGAGAACTCTAATAGATCTGATTTTGACAGCATTGGCCTCTTCTGCAGGTGCTTGCCTGAGGCTGACTGAACATAGTTTTAGTCATCTTTTCTTTTAGGAGTGCTGAAATACCTATGGAGACAGTAAACCTGTGCAGTTTCATAGTTGCGCGTTGGGGTGGTAAATACCATTCTTGACATAGGAAATGCACCCTATGTACATTACATTATTGGAGTAAACAATTTTCCACCTAGTCAAATTAGATGTAATTATTTGTGCAGACATCTGTCTTTGATACACAGACTTGCTTTATCCAACTTTCATAGATTAACAGAAAGAAACAGCAAACATGGCCATCCCTGCTTGAACCTCCTGCCTCTCTTTCCCAGACAGTGGCCATAAAACCAATTTTTCTCTCAGAGGAATTTAAATCTAGATGAGTCTGCTGGAAAGAGCAGACAAAAGTATTCATTGTGTAGTCAGATATATGCTAGAGATCCCCAAAATGATGCAGCTATATTTCGCCTTGGTTAAAAAAAAACCCACCAAAACCAAACCCCATCAATATGAGATACATCCTCTAATGTTTCTATCCATGAAAAATAAATAAACAAAAAAAGAAGTTATCCAAACAGGAGGAAATGTTGTCTCGCACAGGCATTCTTGCACTAGTAAGATAAAATAGCTACCTAGACTTGTTTTATTTTACAACATCACTATTAAGGTTTTCTTTAGGCATTCCTTTGGGTAGTGAGCCATTATGCTCAGTCTAGAGGGTCAGGAAACAATTATTTTTTTAGTCTAAGGAAAGAATTTCAATGAAAAATATGAAACATCAAAAAATTAATCACAGCAATTTATCTAGAGGCAATTAAATTAGCTGAGAAGTAATTTGGTGTTATAAAAACTTTTTAATCTGAAAATCATTTAACTGAGCTTAGCCTCTAGAGAGTAAAATCTATTTGATGACTTGCTCACAATAATACTCTTGTTTCTTCTCAAAGATTTGCAACTGGCTGTGTGGCGAATGGTGAAGAAATCCAGTGTCTGTGCAAAGAAGGCTATACTGGAGCTCGTTGTGAACGGTAAGTGACTTGTTTCTCAAGACCAAGGTTTCTGAGAAACACCATAAAAGCAGGTATGTTTGCATTGGTTAATATATGGACGTACACATGCATAGGATGCACATACTTAAGGATTATCTATTTATATGAACAGCTGCTGTAGTGTAGTGCTATAGTGTAATTCTAGATGTAAACCCAGCTCTCCCCAAAGAAACATACAACATTCCAACAGCAACCAGATAACATTCAACAGCATACTTTGAAAGTGTTCTAACCCAGATTGGAGGAGGCTTTGAGGAATCTGGTCTAGTGGAAGGTGTCCCTGCCCAAGTCAAGGGAGTTGGAACTAGATGATCCTTAAGGTCATTTTCAACCCATGATTCTATGGTACCCTTCATCCCAACTCATTCTGATGTGCTCCACATATGGAGCGTACAAACACAACACTGGAACCACCTTTTTTGCTGGAACATTGCAGCAGTTTAACAAAACACAAGTGACACAGCATGGCAGTTTCAGGCAGGCAAAGGAAGCAATTTCACAGTTTTAAATCCAGGGGAATTTAATTGTAATAGATGAGTGTTGTCTGGTTTGGAAATTTGAGGCCAATAACATCATGGTTTCTCCCCTGAAGATAGTACCTCCAGTAGCATATTGTCTTATGCTTCAAGACTGTTACCTTTGATATCTAAGCTTCAGATTATAGACAAGTTTTCTCTTCCAAATCTAGCTTCATGATGTACCTCAGCTGCTCATCATGGCCCTTTGATACCACATTGCCCCCTCTATCAATCTTACAACAGAGTGACTTTTAAGATTATTATCTAGCCAACTGAGCAGTGTATTTTACCTATAAAATATTTTCTCACATTCAGACAGGCTGCTTTGCTAGCAGGTGGCAGAGGAGGTGTCACCCATTACAAGAGTGATAATGTCATTCAGTGCCATTGCTGTTTGAAATTTCAACATGCGCTTGCAGGATGATCCTCCTTAGTATGTGTTTTCTGGTGGGATCACAGACCAGTATGGTGTGATTTGCTGGGTTAAGACTTGTCAAATTCCCTGTGTATGTATGTATCTGTGTGCATTGTGGGGGTTATTTTCAGACTAAGTGAATTATTCCTATATGAGCATTGTGGGAGTTCTTCTATTTATAGAAAAAAATCTGCAGTACTTGGAAGGATATTTTTAGTATAGTTCAGGGGATACTGTAAACCAAAAATAAACCCTTTTTGTCTAAGACATGAACGCAAAAGTTCTTGAAAGTTTCTTCAGGAGAATAACTGGGAGATTTTTGTCAAGGGAAAGTATACTTCACAAAAGTAGCTCAACTACTTAATAAAAAATTACTTGTATCTCTTTATCTAGGTGTGCTCCAGGATATTTTGGAAATCCACAGAAATATGGAGGCTACTGTCAGAAATGTAATTGTAATAATAATGGACAGCTGGCTAGCTGTGACCACCTGACTGGAGGTATGTGAGGGCTTGTGAAAATGGAAGTGAGTGTTGTTTTCTTTCTGGGAAGCAAAGAAGGAAGGTACTTATCTGAGTTGTACTGAAGGAAAGATCTAGGCTTGTAAGAAATGTAGATCAATTTTAACAAAATTTAGGATTTTCTAAAACATAACACTGTGGCTTGTTCTGAGTCATTGAATTCACCTTCGTAAGCTATATTATTGTGTATTTCCCTTCATTAATATTACCAGTTTTATTTTGTTTTTCTGTTTCATGGATATGTTTTTAAATGCATTGTGGTTTTTCTGCTGATATGGTTAAGTCATATCTTGCCAGTCTGTGTTATGGACTTAGGAAACTGAGCAGTCTCAACATGCCTTTTTAAAATGTATTTGGGACAGATTAGTGACATCTTCAGAGTCTGCATCAGTCTCTGCCTTCTTAGATATCCAAGCTAACTGTGTTTACAATGGAAGTTAGGACCTGACTTAGGAAGCTGTTTTATAAATCCTGCTTTACACCATGCTGCAGTCTAAGACATCCGTGATTTTTCCAGAATCAGTCACACATGTACTTCCCTACTAGTAAGCTCTTATAAGATTATTATGCCACTGGCACATGTTTCCTTTGTCTGTTACAATTCTAGAGGGGCTGATTCTACATTCTTCAGACTGTCTTTACCTCGATTCATCTCAGTTCCTTGGGATACACATTTCTATTCAGAAACACATAAGTCACTGCTCCTGAAAAGGACCTTATTCTCCCATATATCCATTCCGCAATAAAATTACAATTTTCTTTCCCTATAGACAGCTTTTCCTCCTCAGATGTCCGTGAAATGTCAAACTAATAACTCCTACTATTTCCACACTCTTCATTTCTCTGCACTGCTGTTCATACTGCATTCAAGTAACCGCAAGGATTACCTTATCTTTCCCTGGTCACAGAAATTAGAAAACCAGCAAGTACATGTGAACTGCTGTTGGCAGCTGGTGCAATTTTTCAATAGCTAGTTCTCATTTCACATTTCGTCATTGATGTAATACATCTTTATTGTATTTATATCTGTGTGGAACAGATCCAAGCAGTGTTTGATCTTTTCTCATTCCTTTCTTCTTGAAGCAAGAGTTAGCTGCGACTAACTAATCTGCAGGGCAAAATTCAACAAGTCTGTTTTCAGTTTGTCTCCAACTATACATTCTGATTAGCCCTCTCTTTCTCTGCATGAGGAATAAAACCCTCTGTGATCATCAGCACAGCATGTTCTAGCAGGTTGCTTGTGCGTGATGTTCGGCACTTGGCCAGACTTTCTCATTTCACCATTTCTTGGCTGATGTTGTTTGTGCAGAAGCTGTAGTAATAGTTTTCTTTAATTGGTACTTCACAGTGACAACTGAAATGTGTCTGGTGTTGTCTGAATTGCACAACAGCCAAACTGGATGGGTATTTGGGTTTCAGAATGATTTCCTTCATTCTCTTACAAATATATTCTTTGTGCCTTGTCTCCTTTTGGTGGCAGCGCTCACTTCCAATCCCATTTATCCTCCTGATGACTTAATGTGCAAGTGTCAAAGGAAATGGCACAGCTATACAGTTGGTTCCATGCTGTTTCATGCTGCTACTAAAGTTCAGGTCCGATTTTATCACTGTAACCTCTCACGGTCTCAAGCTGGTTTTGACTCTTAACAGGAGCAGCCTATACCCTGAGTGCATCCTTTTCCATCAAAGATATGCACATTTCATTTTCAAGAGGAGATGGGAGTTTGGCAGTAGGACCAAACCTGTAAAAGAAATTTGGGTGTCAAGATGGGGAAGATTCCTGTCCTATATGATGGCATTTTTAGGAGCCACTTCCCGTCCTGACTCCAAGAAATTAGGATCTCAGGATGTCACAATCCCACAGGCACCTGGAGAGCCTCAAGTTTCTTATAACAGGGCTTGTAAAACAAATAAACTAACTGAATCAGCACACTGGACAGGCAGCCACTTGTGCTAGCATCTTGGAAAGTCTGATGGCAATGTTTGTTATATACCACTTGTATCTCTGGTCCAAGCTCCATGCCTTGGGTTACATACAGGGCCTCCTTCCATGTGCAGCTGTGGATTTCTCTCAAATTTGATTCATCCCTTAATCTTACAAGCTATGGCAGGTAGTCCATAAATATTTCTCAGTTCCCTGTGGCTAAGGCATCCTTTGAGGAATCAGAATTTGTGGTGTGAACATGGATGCTAAAGTGAAGGGATTTATTTGAACCTATGTCCTGGGTAAAATGCCTTAATGCTCGTAATATAGTCTTGGCTCCAGTTCTGGTGATGTTATTGTAGGCAAATTCTAGCAGTATTCTGCCCTCTTGATGTGAGAGAGCCTCTTGCTGCTACCCAAGTAGTGTATATTGGCTGGAGTTACAGTCAGCTTTGTTTGAGGGATGAAAAAGCTGTTGATCTCAGCAAGGCATAGGTGGGAGCTGAATGTTTTGGCATGCTCACGCCTTCTGGGAGTTTCAGCTTGTTCACAGTGGGTGTGGATTTATGAAAGGGCAGCACTGTGTTTTGCATAACTGCCAACCGTGAAAAGCCAGGGCAAAAATGCAATAGTAGTATTTCTATGAGAAAACTTGGATAGCTAATGAGACTCTTGTGATTTCAGAATGTTTCAATAATGAACCAAAAGATGTGGACCCCAATGAAGATTGTGACCGTAAGTAATAAAGTAGAACTGGACTTGGATTGCCTTCTGCTGGCTTTGGGTATATACCAATGACTCCTTAAGGGGGAGACAGTTTAAAAAGGACTGGAGGTGTCCTGTAATGAATCTTTTGGAAACAAATAGTTAATGAAACGCTTGGAATAAAATATAAAAGAAGCGGTCAATTAGCCAGATGTAAACGGGGCCTCCTTCTTATTTCTGGCTCTGATCACTCTCCTTAGTACTCTGGGCTTTGCTGTTGCATTTGTTGTTCAGGCAGTACTAGATGACAAGCATCAAAGTTTTTTCATAGCATCTCATTTATTAATATAATCAGTGAAATGTTCTCTGCACCAAATACTAGTAACAAGTATTGCTTTCATTTGGTCATGCACCCTCCAGCTTGCGATAGCTGTGTAATGACACTGCTGAAGGATTTGAGCACAATGGGTGATGAGCTTCAGCTGATTAAGTCTCAGCTGCAAAATGTCCATGCAAGTAGCCACACACTGGAGCAGATGAGACGTTTGGAAACACGCATCAAGGACTTAAAGGTAGGTACACATATACAGAAAAGCAGATTCCAGATTAAGCTGATAAGAGCTGAACCTAGGAACTTCATCTTTTTGTCACCTCGCAAGGAAACATACGTTAATGCTTGATTCCAAATACCAGACGCTGACAGCACTGGGCTTCACCTATTAGAAGAGAGTTGTTGTTTCCATGTCATTCTCTGAAAGAGAAGCAGTATCTCTGCTTATTCTGAGGCCTGATCACCTTGAAAGCTATATCTTCAAGATTTCCGTATAGTTCTGTTCTTTTCCAGCACTTATACTTCTGCATTACCAAAAATCCTTAACATTCCAATGGTCAATACCAAAATTCATCCTAAAAAAAATTTCTTTGGTTGGAATAGCAGTTGCTATACTCACAGATAAGAAAGCCCAGGGTTTGGGCAGCAACTGGTCAGCCTTCATGTCAGTAATGCTGCTTTTATTTACCTGGGATAAAGATCTAACCCAGTGACTTTTTGCTTTTGTGTTTCCTGTGTATGAGTAATTCATTGGGGTTTTTTTTCTTTCTTTTCAGGGCTTATTGAACAACTACCGTTCTGTTGTACGCAATCAGGGTTCAAAGGTAGATGAATTGGAGACAGAATTCTTTAACCTAAATCATGATGTAAATGCTCTGCAGGAAAAGGTGACTTACCAAATCAATTTAAAAATACACATTTCTTTACTACATATTAGCATGCTGTATCCAGCTATTTTTAATCTAATAATGTTTTGCCCTTGCTAGGCTGAAATGAACTACAAAGCAGCTGAGACATTATTTAATAATTTTGGCCAATCTTATCGGAAAGGAAAGGATTTGGTTTCACGAATACAAATGGTTGTCAATAATATACAAGGTAAAACTAACTTTTAACTCCATAACATGTTTTGTTTTATGGAATCTTTTCAAATTTATTTACAATATTCTTAATTAAGCATAGATGCTTTCTTTGAAAACAACTTCATAAATCAGAACTTAGACGTAGCTGTGAAATTTGCTCTTCCTATTAGAAATATAATATATAATGTTAGTTTAGGAGCCTGCCCTCTCTGTGTAGTGAATAGGGACAGAGAGGATTTAGCACAGATACATTTAGATCTATAAATGTCTATCTTGACTTTGGTCAGGACTCCCACAATCTCTGACTTTAGCCAGGACTCTCACAGGCTCTTTAAAGTTACAACCTTAAAATTGTTGCTGTGAAGTTGGTGAGTTAAGACAAATTTCAATCCCAATGCCATCTTACTAGCTCCCATTGTGTAAGATGGCATACTTTTAAGCTTAATACAATTAATGCAATATGGATCTGCTTCATTAAGGAATTATAGAATAGGCATGTCTTTTTCACAAAAGTTTGTCATTTTTCTCTTTTGAATAGTCTTAAGTCATTCCCTCTTTGACTTTGACAATATTTTTTTTTCAGTGCTCTTGGAACAAGTAGCTGGTACAAATGCAGAAGGTAACAACCTACCCTTGGGAGATGCTGCCAAAGAACTGGCCGAAGCTCAACGCATGATGATGGAGATGCGAAACCGCAACTTTGGCCAACTTCAAGCAGAGGCAGAGAAGGAGCGAACGGCAGCTCAGCTGCGTAAGAGCGTGTTCTCTTAGCCTCTTACTCTCTAGAAAGATTGATCTGAAATCTGAAGCATTACTGATTGTTTGGGAGGTAGTGCAGGGAAGCGCGTTTTGCAGTGTATCCCTGGGATCAGTAGCAGTTGTTAGTCGACAGGAAAGTGGTAGTTCTGAAGGCATTTTTAGTTTGTTACGGAAGAAACTGAGTTGAGCTGGGGAAGAGACCCAGTAGATCCTTCCTTCGTAACTAGGTTTATCTCAGTAAAATTAAGACACAGCTGATCCTAATATACTTACGGAGTGCTTCTGTGTATTATAACATATAGACTATGGCCCCTGCAGCTATTTTAGAGGAACTATAGGTGTAATTCAACAACAGATTTTCAGAATCTGCTTGAGTGGTCCAAGGGCCAGATCATACAAAGATAAGGAAGTTCAGAAGTTCTGGTTGCTCTTGTATGCCCTTATATGTTCTCTGCATGTATTTAACTGGGACATTCAGAAACCTTATTCCAGACATTGGAGACAGCAAATACATCAAAGTCACAGGCTTATCCCATAAGCAGGGGCATAGCTGAGGGATGTGAAAGACCTTACAAGAGGTAGTCATTTCCCCTAACTTTGGAGTTTGATACCTACCTCAGAGAAACTCTTCTGTACCCTATCTCGTAGGCAGTGAAATAAGCACTCTTAAGAGTGTGATTCATTTGACCTCTTTTATGTTTCTAGCTTCTTTGAGATTGAACATGCCCTTATCTCTCCAGTGGTTACAGAGGAAGCTTTGGTGACTGGCACAGATGTAGCTATCTACATTGTAGATGTAATTGTTGATGAAATTGTTAGTTGCATATAAATCAAAAAAGTCAGGTTTTGCAGATTTTCATCCTTAATTTAGAAATTGCCAAATAAATGCAATTATTTCTGCTCTGTGTCTGCAACAGCAAGCTAGCGAGCATATTTGACCCAGTGAGATGCTGAATAGCATCTCTGCTACAGTAACACTGAAATTAGCACTGCGGAAGGTGCTTAGTATTTCACACAACCACAACATTCTAATCCTAAATGTCAAGCCCTTTTGAAGGAAGTTTGTTCTGGTTCAATCTCTGAATAAAACTTTTCTTTCTGGTCCTGATACTGCAGTATTGGCACGTATTAAGAATGAACTACAAAAGTACCACCAAGAAAATCACGGGCTTATTAAAATTGTGAGGGAATCATTGAATGAATATGAATCAAAAATCACTGACCTTCGTGAAGCTCTGAATGAGGCAATGGGACAAATCAAGCAGGCTGAAAACTTAAACAGGGATAATGGAGTTCTGCTGGAAGACATTAAGGTAATGTCAGGGCTTGGGAGAAGAAAGTTAAACCTCAGGAGATAAGAAGTGCTTCTAACCTTGCAAAGCCAAGTAACACTAATTCTTTAGACTTTCTTCAAGGTCTTTTTCCATCTTTTGGTGTATGTATGGACAGCTATAAATATTGTCTACTCCCACTTGTGGTCTCTTTATGTGACTGGGACAGTGTGACCAAGACTAGCTGTGATGAGTGGGAGAGTCTCTGCCTAGCACTCCTCTTCAGCTGCCAGTAGCCTTTTGTTTTTTCTTATTCTGGATCAAATTCCTGCTGTATTTTTTTTATAGGAAGTTGCTTGAAGTATTTGGCCTTATCAGTCATGAAAGATGGGATCAATAATGCGTGCAATACTGTTAAATTATTTGGGATTAGTATTCTACAGAACTTTTTCTGAGGTCTCACCAGAAAGGTGAGAGGAAACAGTTGCACTCCTGAGAATGCTTGATTTTTAGAGCTGGCGAAGTAGTACAAGAAAAAAAGATATGCTGCAGGACTCATTCTTTTAAATTAAATGTGGTTTTGCTAGACTATGTCACTGGTTTAGCACACGCATGTCCATTCAGTTTGCTAACACTGCTTGAACAAAAGAATTTCAACAGTCCCTTTTAATATTTAATTGTACCTTCATGTGAATGACTGTACAATATGATTGGCAAATAAGTATGCACAGTTGTGTTAAATGATGGATGCATTTGTACAAGCGCATCTGCTACTGATACGCTTACCTGGCAGAGATTGAACACATTCCTCTCACAGCTTTCAAGAGGATAAGGTGGGGAGATGTCTCACCCCCTTTCTGGTAAGATCCCCAGATGAAGGGTTACTGAATCATTTTATTTCTGACTTTGAAAGAAGAAAAGATTAGGATAGTCATCAGGGAGCTGGTTTTGAAGTTTCCAGGTTTGAGAGGTCAGACACTTAGATGGCCTGTCCTAATTGTTCATCTCAGCTGACTCTTAGTACTTTTACTTTGCGCCCTCATAACTGAACTATTGTAGCCTGGTGCTCAGTGCTATTCTATGATCCTGCAGACTCCTGAGTTTTCTCACACTTCTAATCAGTAGGATATCATTAGTCTTTAAACAGTATATGAATCTGATTAACAGAGCGATAGTACCTTTGGTAGATCCTACTGCAAACCAGATTAGGTAGATACGGTTTTCCCTGTGTCTCATTTTTAACCCAGTCACATTTTTCCTCAGAAACGGATTGAGGAGACAAATGTACAACAGAATGGCATCTTGGATATCCTAAGCTCTGCCCGATCTTCCCTGACACAAGCTAACAGTGTACTTGGATTACTGCAAAAGAGCAAAGAGGTATAATTAATCTTCTTATTGTTAGACCCCCCAATGTCTTTCTGTCACTATAATGGATAGCATAGTTCAGCAGCTAGAGAAGCTAGTGTGAGAGAAGTTTGTTGATGTGTCTGAGCTGCAGATATTGGAATGTGGGAGAATATCTGTGAGAAATACCATTATGCAATTGTGTCGTTCTTGTATTTCTTTCTGGGCAGTAGCTTTTAGCCACTGTCAAAGACAGGGTACTGGGCTCGAAGGGTCTGACTCGGTTTTTACCTAAAGGGTCTGGAAACATAATGTAATGATTAGCAGTTGTTTCCAGTAATCTGCAGAATAATTTGTAAGGAAATGTGTTTCCCCTTGGTCTTGTCAGGTGCAAGGTATGTGTAACACTGAAGGAGACAAAGACAAAATCAAACGTATGTGAATACAAATAAAATTCTGTCTATATAAACCATAGGAATATGAAAGCCTGGCTGCTCAGCTGGATGGAGCAAGGAAGGATATGAATGAAAAGCTGACAAATAGCTCCTTATCAGCAAGCAAAGAACCGCTGGTGGTGAGGGCTGAGGAACACGCCAAATCTTTGCAAGACTTGGCAAAACAACTGGAAGAGTATGTTGCCATTCCTGTAAATGAGCAATTTTTGTACATAACATCCATGACTGCAATGCTCTGTCTATAACTTCATTTGCTTTAATGACTATTGGCAAAGTTAGAAATTTGGTTTCTTTTTCTGCTTCTTCATGAGGTACAGATGATTTCTTTCCTTTTTTCCCCACAAATCAGGTCTTTCTGTATTTTTCCTGACTTTTTCCTTTTCCTGGAAGTAGGGGGGTTCCCATTATACAGTTTCATATTACTGCACTAACACTTCATTAACTTCTTACTAAAGAGAAAATCCTCATGTATAAAGTAGGAAGATGTTTAGAATATCTTTTTTGTGGTGTTATTTCCTGTACCTGTACTCAGGGATACTTTTATTATATCAACAAATTGGAGCAAATATTTGGAAAAAATGCTATCTTGTCAGTCTTCAGACTTACCTGTTTAGCATTAGTGAGGAAAAGATTTCTTACGGGTTTCTCACACCTCATCCTTTAAAGAATTTTCTAGGAAGGCAAAAAAATTATTAACTTAATGTGAATCAAGTATATCCCTCTCCATTACTTGTACTTTACCTTGGAATTATGACTGAGGTTTTGGAGACCTTTTATGGCCAGCAGAACAAAATGGAAAAAGTGGTATCCCAATTTATATTTTTTTTCCTGTGCAAATTGTTTGCATTTTGTCATTAATCCAAGTAGAAAATCTCAAAAAGTAAAATTCAAAGATACCTAACTCAGCTGGAAAATTCTTGCTTTAAAAAAATTAGTTTCCAGTGTGATTTTTTTTCAATTAAGAAGACACTGTTCTCATAAATACAAGGCAGCTAATACAGGGTAATAGCGTAGCTCATGGGGAGTGAGTAGAAGAGATTTTGTCTGTTGTTTCTAATTCCTGAGCCGTCATATTGGTTCTTGGGGAAAACATGAGAGGTCTTGTAGTTGCTCCATCTTGTGCTCCATCTGCCACTCCTGTAGGATGCTGGAACTGCCAGAGATGATCTGGAAGCTGCAGTTCTCTGAAATGAATTGTATTTGGATGGCTGAGATCAAGATGGCTTATTGACCTTGTGCCTTGGTGAATTCTCCCTATCATTTAAAGGCTGCTTTGGAGGCCCACAGTAGTGCTTTTCCAAATGCATGAGCTTATACTCTTATTCTTATTCTGAAGAATCTTGAAGAATCATACTGATCTGCCTCCAGGATTGATATTTTTTTCAGAATGAAATTACAGATCTAACTGATCTGTATGCAGTGCTTCTGTGTATTATTTTCTGTATTGGCATTACTTTGAAAATACTGAGTTCAGATCTATTTGGAATACTTTTTGAAGCCCACAGTCTTTGCAGAAGACTGAATTTTTCCCTCTGTTTCTCACAGAATAAAGAACAGTGCCAGGAAGGACGAGTTGGTAGGCTGTGCTGTGGAAGCTTCTACTGCCTATGACAATATTATTAATGCCATCAAAGCGGCAGAGGAAGCAGCCAAAAAGGCTGGGAATGCAGCTGACTCAGCTTTATCAGTAAGTATCCATAAGTGGCCAAATGCTGGTAAACTTGTTACAATTAGATAGTACTCTTTTTCTCTTGATTCCGCACTAAAGATGCTAAAGCATTAGTTAATGCTTTCTGACAAGGCTGTCCATATAAATACTAATTGTTCCTTTCAGTGCAAAATAGAGATCGACATAAGGCAAACCCTGTAATCACTGAAGGTGATTTCAGTTATTCACTTTTACTTTGCACTAGTAGTACCCACAAGCTCTTCAGCAGAGGAGTAGAATTTAACAGCTGTGTGCTATTAATTTCTTCCTAATAATCCAAAATCAGAAGTTTGCTAAAGACCAAGGTTGTATTATGCTTAAATTAATCCTAACAATTGTTGATAAAGGTGGTGTTCTTCACATTAAAACTCTACCCTTACGTAGTTGCTTATTTAAGATGGATTGGGCTCTCCGTTTTGCCCTTTAAATGTTAGTATATTTATTAAAGCTATCTTACAGTACCATGTTTCTCTTTATTATTAGACTGTGAAGAGAGGAGACCTATCAGGAAAAGCTGCAAGGTTAAAAACTGAGAGCACTACACTCTTGAATCAAGCACAGAAGACTGAAAAGACATTGAAAGGTACCAAGAAATAAGGTGACCGTAAAAGTATTGGCACAACATGAGAAGCTTTCACTGAACTAAAAATTTTCACAGTTCAGAAAAGCTGTGCAGCACATATTGACCCAGAAGAGGCTGGTTATGATGAGACATCTTGTTGTGGTTATTTCCAACAGTAAAGAGGCAAGAAAATAGATTTCCTACATCTGCTTATGCTATACAACTTTGCAGTACTCCTGTCCAGCAAATCTTTCTCCTTATGTTTGCTTAGCAGTGCATTCAATACTCTGTGGCAACGCGAGCTATGGAAGAGTGCAGGCTGTTGCTGTGGCACCACCTGTCCAACAGAAAGGTGGTATTTTGGTTTTAAATTCATGCAAGACTTTCATTGTTTTTCAGCCATTGGTCCAACCCTTGAAGACATACAGCAAAGACTTGATGTCACTGATGGAAAGAAAAATACGCTGCAAGTTGATCTTGTTACTCTTCAAAATAATCTCAATGGGATAAACAGAGGTTAGTTATTTACTGATCACTTCTGTTTGCCCCTTTCATCTATTACTATAAGAATCTGCATATGCATTTGTGTGTGCATTTCAGATGACATCGACAGCATCATCACTGGTGCAAACAACATGGTAAAAAGTGCTGAGGATGTCACAACCAATGTATTGGATGAACTGCTCCCAATTCAAGAAGACGTGGAAAAAATGAAGAGTACATATGGAAGCTCACAGAGCGCTGGCTTCTATAAAGCATTGATGGAGGCAAACAATTCAGGTACTGTAGGTGCTACCTGAGACCTGCCAAGTCACTGTTAGGTGAACATGGTCAGTTTTGCAGCAGAAATTTTAGGCATCTAAAAGTTAAGCACCTAGTGTAAGCTAGTATTCTGAGCTTTCTTTATTGCCAGTAGAAAGGGACAGGTAGAGCAGAAGGTGATTAAGGCCATTCTGTGGAACATATTAAAAGATGGCTGGTCTCTAAAGATTTGGAGACCAGTGATTAGCAGGGTGTCTCAGACTTTAGTACTAGGTCCAATCCTTTTTAACATCTTAATGATTTGGATGATGGGGCAGAGTGTGCCCTCAGCAAGTTTCCTGGTGACACAAAACTGTGAGGAATGGATGCTACACTAGAGGGCCATGCTGCCATCCAGACACATTGCAGAAATAGGCTGACAGGAACCTCATGAACTTCAACAAGAAGTCCTGTACCAGAGGAGAAAACTCCCATTGCACCATTTTATGCTAGGGGGTGGCTAAGCTGGAAAGCGGCTTTGCAGAAAAGGACTTGTCGGTGCGGGTGGGCACCAAGTTGAACATGAGCCAGCAATGTGCCCTTGCCAAAAGGCCTGAAACACAGGAGGTTCCCTCTGAACATCAGGAAACACTCTTTTACTGTGACGGTGACCTAGCACTGGCACAGGTTGTCTAGGGAGGTTGTAGAGTCTCCATCCTTGGTGGTATTCAAAAGCCATCTGGACAAAATTTTGGGCAACTGGCCCTGCTTGAGCATAGGGGTTGGACAAGATGATCTGCAGGGGTCCCTTCCAACCTCAGCAGCTCTGTGATTCTGTGATTTTTCTGCTACACTGACTAGGGAAGGGACCTAGGTAGATCCAGCTTAAGCTAGGTGTTTGCTGGCTGAAATTAAGTAAAATGGATTGCATAGAGCCTGTGTTGAATACAAAATCACAAACAGCATCTTTTTTTCATCTTTTCAGCAACTTTGTCTGATAAAGTCAAGTGAGAGTAAACATTTTAAATAAGATAAATATGAGAGCTAGCCCTCATATTGCAGTCATAAGTCATTCCTGCAGTTGCAAGACCAGCTTAGGAGTCGTATTCAGAAAAATAACAGGTCTTGATTTCTTTTTATTTGCCTTTTGCATCACAGGGTTGCAGTCTGCTAATATTTACAGGCTTTCTTTCTTTTCTCCCTCAATCACAGGAGATGAAAAATTGTTTTCCATTTTAATGAAAGTTTAAGTTCTCATATTAGCTCCTTTTCCCCTGAAAAAAGCCTGCCCTGATATCATAAGGCTCACTACTGAATTGTGATGACTAGCAACCCTGACGCAAGAATATAAGGTGTGCCCTACTCGGTGAAGCCAGCAGTCTGCCTATCCCAGTATTCACTCTCCAACAGCTGCAGATGATGTTACTCAGGGAATGCACATAAGCCTGATCCCTGTCTGTTGTCCATTACCATCATCCTGCCTTAGCATCCCAGTCACTTGATAATAATGTTAGACAGAATATCCTGTCTGTTCCATTTAATATTTTTTTCTGGACTTGAATTTATCTAATATGTTTTTGGAAGTGCTGGTTCTGTCTGCATCTGCAAATACCTTTGGCCACAAATTCCCAGAGTACCATAACCTCTGTTTAAACTCCAAGTTTCAGTAAGGGCTTCTTAATATTGTAGAGCTAATGAAAACAGTTCTGTCATCACTCTGCTCACTGCTTTTCTGATAGTTGTGTAGTGCTACCATATTTTTGCATCTGTTTTCCTCCTCCTTTCTGTCATCAATGATGTTTTTTTCTTTCATTGCAGTGAAAAAATTGACAAACAAACTTCCAGATCTGTTCAGCAAAATTGAGAGTATCAACCAACAGCTAATGCCAACAAGCAATATTTCTGAGAATGTAAATCGCATAAGAGAGCTAATTCAACAGGCAAGAGATGCTGCAAACAAGGTCTGTCCTGAAAACTGCAATTGTGCTTGACCTCAGTGGTTCGGACACGCAGCAGTGCTTTGATCCTCTTCCTAAACATTTTTTTTTAATGTATGTGAAAGACCAAGACATAAATTTAATTCAGCAGCACCACCCAGCACTTAAAGTAACTGTGATGATGGGAAGCATAATAATTTGTACATAAAAATAAGTGGATGCAGTAGCATTCTGCTTCATCCTTCTTCCCTACGGTTTTCTCCAGGGCATCTCTGATACTTATTTGTACAATAGTCTCTTGTCTTCCAAGGTATTGTGGTGGCTTTGGCAGCAGAGAGAGAGTCGACTCTACAGCTTAATGGCAGAGCTGTCCACTGTGCATGGCCAGCTGAACACTGACACTGCCAAAGAAGTTGTATAGGCCAGTGCTCTCATGTCTTCAGCTGCCTCAAGATGTCAGGTTCTGGCTACTAGCATCTTCTTATTAGACTGCCATTTCTCCATTTAAGCAACTGCTGTAGTTGCTGAAAGGATAGCATGGTCTCAGGTCCCTGAGAAGCATCCCTAAGGTCATCACAAATAACCTACAGTCACAGTGAATAAGAGAAGTCTGTGACTGTGGTATAAATAGCTGTTATAGGATGCGTCTTTGTTAACATCAGAAGTGCATTATATTTTCCAACAGCTAGTCCAGTCCATCTAAGTGAAGCATCAGGATCTGTATGTAGACATCTAAATAATTCATAGGTTTACTCTATAGAGCTGCAGGGCACATTATTTCCTGTCCATGTATTTAAGGTAACAATTACTTGACAGAGGCATGGTAAGGGTTGATTAATTGATGTCTGTAGTAAAAAAGTACTGTGTTAAGTTATAAGGGTTGACAATACAGAATGCTGTATTATCTGGCATGTTTCTAATTGTATTGGTTGGTAGGATTAGAGTAGTAACTGTAGTAGAGTAGTAACTGATTAGAGTAGTGTCTGTAGTAATTGATGGCTGTAAAATGACTAGGATATGTAATAAGTTACTTTGCAGTTAAATATAACACTGAACTAAGTAGAAGTAGTAACAGATAGTTATGGTTGTTATAGTAGCTGTTGCTACTATAACATAATAGTAGATAGATAATTAGTAGATAGTAGATAATTATACTGTGTATTTTCTTTCCTAACAGGTTGCTATCCCTATGAGGTTCAATGGCAGCTCTGGTGTGGAAGTTCGACCTCCGAGCAATCTTGAGGATCTGAAAGGCTATACTTCACTTTCTTTCTTCCTCCAAAGACCTCAGACAAGATTAGACAATCCCCAGAGGGCATCAAATAAGTTTGTACTGTACCTGGGTAATAAAAATGTAGGTATATTTTGATACTCAATCTGGTCTTTAGAACAGACAACATACTTGAGAAAACAGATGGGAGATTATTTATTTTGACTGAAGTTCATAGCTACAGTTGGCCCATTTCTTCATGATTGCCATTATGTGGGGGCAGCAGTGTTTTGTTCATTCCTTCACTGACAACATAACTTGTTGGATGACTGTTTTGCCCTTTGATGCTTTGCTGGTTTGCTGTTTTAGAAGTTACTTCTCTGTCATGGATACCATCACACTGTCTTGTCAGAACTGACAGTTTCTGCAGCAGTCAGCACAAACTCAGCCTAAATCCTGCCTCAACATTTTGACTCTTTTCACAGTATAAGTCTCTGTGAGTTTCTCTGTTGGTAAATAGAAAGTGATCATTTCAGTTTTAAAATTCTTTCTCTTCTGAATACGCAGAGTAAACCAGACCTGCTTGTGCTTTCAGGCTTCCTCAAGAACCATCAAACACTTCAAAACATTCCTGCATGCGATTCCTAACTATGTATTTTAAGTCTTGTTATCTGATAGCACCAGTACCTGTAGTGAGTCTTGTGCATATGCAGAAAGCAGCTTTAAAGTAGTTGTTTTACATTGGATTTCATCTTTTTATCCCCTCAATATCTGGCATTTTATCCCGGGATATCTGTTGTCAGCATTTTAATTATTTCTTCAACATACCATATTTTACAAGTAACAAAATGTGAATTGTTTGGGGAAATGACTGCTTTCAGTTAACACAGTAGGTACCATTGTCCTGACTGACTCTCACTCCAAATGCCTCTTCTATTTCACAGATGTTGGGCCTGATTTTTAGGAAAGGTGTCATGTTTTCATGGCGTTAGCTGGGAGATGTTACAAATGTAAAAATAATTTAGCTGCTATTGTTATAAAAATAAAAAACCACAGATTACTTTTCAGTTCATTTATAGCTGTATTTGCTGAACCGATGCAACACATTACTCATTGAATCACTCCAACATATAAGATTACAATTTTTTCTTCACAGAACTGCTAAACTTAATAACGATTCTCATTATTAGGTGGGTGGATGTCTTATGACTCATGCACAGTATGATGATGTTCCTGAGGAAGTGGTGCTGTATTTTATATTCATTAACATTAATCATTCATTAATTATTATTATTTGCTTTGCTATTCTTAGGCTTCCAAGGACTACATTGGTATGGCTCTGAAAGATGGTCACCTTACTTGTGTCTATAACCTGGGGGATGGTGATGTAGAAGTAGATGTGCAGCCATTTGTGACTCGAAGTAAAACTGAGGAAGCTGTTATGGATCAAGTAAAGTTTGAAAGGTATAAGACTCACAGTTGCACAACAATCGATTCCAAAAACTGCAAAGGATATCTTTTAATAGTGTGATGTGGTATTTTGCCTATCTCTTTTGGTTTTAGGATTTACCAGTATGTAAAGCTGAATTACATCAAAGCAGCAACATCAGCTTCTCCAGAGTATGAAAGTCCTTTGACTGCAAGCAGTGGAGGCAATGACGTGCTTCTAAATCTTGATCCCAGCACTGTTGTCTTTTATGTTGGAGGATACCCACCAGATTTTAGGGTAAAAATTGTTCCTTAATTTTTTAAAGAGATGTCCATGTTAATCATTGTGTTGTTCTTAACAAGTAAAGATTGGAACTAGCAGCCACTCAAAGGCTCTGTAAAAGTTTATCCATATCAACAGTAATAGACAGGATGTAAGGAGACACTGCTTGCTACAGAAGGTAGCTGATGTGTCATATGCTAAAATTCAAAGAAGGGAGCATGACGGTATTTCATTTGCTGAGGAAAGCATGAAACCTGTGCAGCCCTGCTAAGTGCAATTCTGAATACATCCATATGACTCCACTTTAAATTGTGCTGTAGTACTCCTGGGGTGGTATCAGATGATTTGGATATTATATACAAAGAAATAATAATGTTGTGATATTTTGAATGTCATCTTCTGTGTCTTACTAATATTTGCCTAATATTACTAATAGTCTTAGCAGTTACATGTCAATGTAAAATATTGCCAGCTAGATGTTGATGGAATGTTTTTGGTGGCACCATTTTGCAGCCACCACGTAAGCTGGACTATCCTCATTATGAAGGCTGCATTGAATTAGACAACCTAAATGAGCATATTATCAGCCTTTACAACTTCAAGAGGACATTTAATCTCAATACCACTGAAGTGCAACCCTGCAGAAGGTATGGTATAAACACAGTTCTGTGATTTTATCATTATGAATTCTTGTCTTTTCCCATCCAGAAGAGTAACTTCTGCAGGTAAACTGGTGATTTTTTTTTTTTCTAACTTTTTGTCATTACTGCATTTCTTAGAAAAAATCCCCAGTGTTGACATGCTCACATGTGTGGCAATTTCAGTCCACTGGCCAACAGTTTAAATGTTATAATACCCAGACACAACTCATGGAATAATGCATTCACCTCCTTTTAAAGTAAATATCACATTAAGTACAAAAATGTTGGTCACTATGACTTCCTCTCTGAAGACCATATGTGGATCCAATAGAAGCCAGTGGAAGGTTTTCTTTTTACTTGGGTTAGATCAGAATTTGGCTCTATTTGTGGCCCTGTACCAAATGCTTTAAGTTAAGCTTTTTTAAAATTATAATGGCAGTAAGTCCATGTGGTAATAGTTCGTATTCTCACATCTGTGTCATCGAATTATTACAGATATAAAGAAGAGACCGACCAAAGCTATTTTGAAGGCACTGGTTATGCAAGTGTCACATTGAAAGAACTAAATACCCACAGCCGAGTACGCTATGAGCAGACAATTGAGACTACTGCAGATGAAGGCATTGTCTTTTTCGCAGCAGATGGGGTAAATTTGTGGAATGCTTCTATCTGGTTTTGGGTGCAAGAACGTTTTTAAAAACTTCACTTAAGAACATGTTAGATTTAGTAACTACTGTAAGGAAATCTCTTAAAAGTGTTATTTTTGTCTATGTGGCAGTTTAGTAGATTCTGCTGTATTTTTAGTGTCATGCAGTTTAGTTTTAGGTAGTACTGCAAGAAGCAGGGCGATGGACTCAATGATCCTTATTGGGTCCCTTCCAACTTGAGATATTCTATGATTCTACAATGGCTGCTGAATACTCACTTTGTTAAGGCTGAGAAAAAAAAAATCATTCCAAGTAGCTCTTCCATTACGCCATTCAGAGAATTCAGAACTGGAGGCAGGCAGGGAAGATGTAATTTGAATCAAGCCAATTTTGAAATGCTGAAATCCTCCAAAAGTGGAACTGCATTCTTTCCAAATCTAGATATGGGTGGTAACAGAGGAAGGAAAATCTCAAGTGTGACATGCTAACTTCTACCTGTAAAGGTGCTCAAAACAGTACTGATGCTTCTTAGCTAATAATATTATAGACATGTTTGCAATCACTGCGACATCTGAATAATATCTCAATACTGTAAAAAGTCAGTAGACATCTTGAAATGACAAAAAGTCCTCTAGAGTCTTGAAGAATACATCTGGAGCTGATACCAGATCTGTTTAAAGTAATTATGGTTGGTTATTGTAAGTTTTAATCTGCTTTGTGTTACGTTTTCCACCAAAAGCATTATTGAAGTAACTAGATAGCTTCATTAAAATTATTCACATGACAGTGAAATATAAGAAATGTTGGCAGTTTATTGTGTTGGTGTTTTGTTGTTTTTTTTATTGCAGGATCAGTTCATCAGTGTACTTATTAAAGATGGTCATACAGTTTTTAAATACAAAGTTGGCTCCGAACCTCCAAAAGAAATAGAAACCAACGCAACTGTAAATGATGGAACATATAAACAAGTATGTCATTTTAAACAATCGAGTGATCATTATTTGCAAAATTACTTATTTAACCGAAACTAAACATCCTGTTGTGAAGTTTAGTTGTGAAGTTTTCCTTCTGTCTTCAGGATATCAAGCTTCTGGGGATTACTTTAGACATGTGAAAATTAATCTTTCTACTGTGGTGTTTTCTGGTGAATAAGTTCAGTTTTAACAGAAAAAGCACCAAAGAAGAAAATTTTGTCAGAGAAACGCTTTATTTAAATAGACCCGTGTATATTGCTATTATTAACATCAGTTTAATAACTAGATCAGTGGTTTTACCACCTAAGGGTTTATTTCTTCAGGCCAGGCTGCTCTTTACAAGGATTCCTCTTTTGTAATCTTCTTGTTGTTGCTTGTCTGTTTAGCTTCAATGTTGCCAGAGTAAAATTGTAAAGACATTGTTAAAACCTTTGATTGCCATGTTGATGCATTCTCCCTCTCCCCTTACTACCTCTCCAACTAAACAGTATAGGTCGCAGGGTCTGCTGGAAAGAAACTTTGTGCCATACCCAGCCAAGTTACCTCCAGCCAGCTGACTGAGCTAGTCTTTGTGTCAGGCAGCAGCTCCTGGATCTTCAACTGCAAACAGAAGGCAGTGTCTGAATCTTAGGCGAGGTGTACTGTAGGGCAATCTTCCTGAAGAAGATAAAACCTCACCTTCTATTTAGATAGCAGAGCATTTGTCGTAGGCATTTTCTTTGGTTAAATGACCAAATTTTGCAGAGTACCTTTAAACTACTGCAGTTATTCTGGATTTAAGTCACTAGTAAATAAGAGAAGGGGGGGAAAAAGCTCACATTGTGTCCTTCTCTGTGGGAATACTTTTAATCTGCTAAATCATTTTTGTTCTGCTAAGTAATTCTCCTTATTGACCTATTTCAGATTCATTTGGTGCTTGCTCGAAGCAGGAATACTGTTCATGTCAGCCCTGATATTAAAGCCAACATAAATGTCTTCCTTTTCACTGAGTACTATCTAGGTGGAATTCCATCTTCTCTACGGGAGCGGTAAGTAACTATAAAAAGAGTATAATACATAGGCTTTGTATGGAAAATCCACCTAAATTCTTTCCTTAGGCTATTTCTTTCACACTCTGTATTGGGTATCTCATATAATATGAAAATAATAGATGATCACGATATGTACTTTTTTGGCTAGTGTTGGGATCTTTGTTGCAGTGTATCCTGAGGATTGTGTTAGATCAGCGTGAAGTATGTGTGTGCAAGAAAGATTGCTCTTATTCTGTTTTTCTACTTCTTATATTGTCAACATTTACAGGCTACTATACTACTGTGTGCTCTGAAATACCAGGCTACTGAATTCTTTTTCCTTTCTCTCCCTGCAACCAGCTTTAATATATCCACACCTCCATTCCGGGGCTGCATGAAGAATGTGAAAAACCCCAACACTGCATCTGTTATATTTGATGAGACTGTTGGTGTCAGCAAGAAATGTTCAGATGACTGGAAGGTAACTAACAAAGTTCCTTAAAAACTTCCTGTTGGAATTTACAGATTCTGGTTTGTCTATAAACCCCAGATCATTATGCTTTACTCTGGTCAAAAATTTTACTTGGTTAACATGTGGTAATATTAAAGGAACCTGGGGTTGGTAGAAGATATGAAAGCAACGAGTCTCCACCCTACTGTGGTACCTTGCTCCAGAGAGTAGCCCACCTTTTTACTTAATACTGTGTGCAATTAAGAATTTATATTTACCACATGAACTTGGCTTCCAGTTGCTGCTATTGATTAGGCCACTTAATACTACTCAGGATCTTTCCTCTCACCAAGGTGCTTATGCTTCCTAATTAGAATCATAGAATCAACTAGCATTAATTAAATGGTCTCTCAACCTTTTTTCTTGAAAGAGCTAAGCAGACTCTACTTCTACCAAGGTCTCTCATTGTAAGGTTGGTGCTCTACCCATCTGTTGTATAATTATTTTCTGTCCACACTTGAGTTTTACCATGTTCTTTTTAAAATGGGAAAATGTGACATTTCAGTGTTGGCTTAACCAGTGCTGCATGGAGAGATGAAAACTACCCTTCTGCGTCTACCTACCAATGCTTACATTGTGCATGATCCCATTTGCCCTTTTTAATATGGCATTGCCCTTAATGTTTCTTCTCATTTGACTTCCCTTTGTGGCATATAAACCTTCCACAGAGCAATTTCTTTGCAGGCTGTTTTCCTGGGCAGAGGATCTGACTTTCATTCTCTGTCTGTATCTGTATAACTTCTCATGTATTAAAACATGTTTTGTTCAAAAAGTCCCAGGAAAATTCTGTCTTATGACTCACACAATTTCAGTTAGTAGCTCATCTGCAAAGCTCTGTACTTACGAGCTATTCCTTCAGATGCTTACTTTTGCATCTCCAAATGTGAAAACTTTCAAAGCCATCACGTCAATGCAAAGAGTAGTTAGAGATGAACAGCTCATTATACGCAGCAAGCATCATCTCCCTGTAGAGTTTCTCAGATCATAGTTAATGCTGCTGAAACCAATTCAGTCAGTCTCTTCTGTACTGAAATAATGATACTTGCAGTTTGCCTTGTGCTTGGTTTTGACTGGAGTCAGTCACAATTATGTTGAGTAGGGCAGTTGTCCCATGTTGCCATTTCTTCTGATTAAAAGGAAAATAGCTGAAAGCATTGTCTCTCTTTCAGCTCATCAGATCTGCAGCTTTCTCTAAGAAGGGAACACTGAGCCTGAGTGCAGCGGGTTTCCCATTTCCCAACGATTTTCAAGTTGGCTTTGGATTTCAGACCATGGCATCGACTGGAACACTCTTAAATTACAATTTATGGGTATGAAACATGTTCAACTTAGAATACATGATTGGTTTTATTTCTGGATCAGTCACGTCTCTGTGACTTTGCCAGTTTGGCATCAGTTTGTGTCATAAATCTCATGTAGATTCCTGTATTTTAAGACAAGAAATGGCTATTATAACCTTTTTTTGAGCATAGCATCTTGCATGTTAGGCCAGAAAAACACATCCTTGCAATTTCTTCACACATCCAACAAGTAGTTTGATGAGTAACTGGGCTTTGACCCTGATCCTTCTGCAGAGTAGCTCATACACAATGTATCATCACCATCCCACTAAGATAAATGTTGCCTGATAGTCTGCTGAAAAAAATGGCATTCTGCCTACAGGATGTTACCATTATCAAATATGCAGAGGAAAGCGGTTGATTTTGCTCTCTTCCCTCAGAAAGCAGGAAGGTTCAAGCAGAACCCCATCCTTGCTGGCTGAAGGAATTAAGAAGTGAGTGCACACCAGGCATTTGAGAGGTGGAGAACTGAATCCTCTGCTTTTGTAAAAATACTTTTAAAACACATTTTAAATAACTGGTATTCAGAGCGCAGAGGTATTTTAAAGCAGGAACCATGCTAATCATGCACAATTTGCTGTAGCATTTAGGACTAGATGACTGAGAAATGCAGATTTAGTGTAAGAAAATTTCCATAAGAGACCACTGAGAACTGTATAAATGGTAATATCAAGGAGAACTAAAGGCACTTGAATTTACCTGATCTTTTTATTGGATTCTTTTATAGCCTAATATTCTTACCATCTTTCTGACACCTGGCTTTGTAATTGCAAAAATGGGAGAGAAAGAAATCAAATTGGAAAAGAAATACGAAGATGGGTCAATGCATTACGTGACAGTCACAAAAACAAACAACATGTGAGTTAAGTTCTTTAGCTAATCCTTTTACGTTGTGGTTATAGAAACAAGATTACAATTTTGTGTGACTTGTTCTTTTTGTACACAGCTAAAAGTAGCCTCTGCTAGCAAAGGATGCTGAAATAATGAAGCAAAAGGAGATTTTTGGTCTATGAATGTGCATGCTGGTAGCTATGATGTTTCAGCTGTACACTACTATGCATGTGTTTTATAGATGGTGCGAGTTTTGAATGCTTGTCAAGCTGGAGCATTGAAGCTCTTTCCATTCCCATAGCCTTTACATACGTCACTGTAATGTAAGTGATTAAAGGCCCAGGGAAGAAGCTAATATAGTGTCTGTTTTTTCAAGAATTATCTTTAATGCAGATAGATATAAGGAAAGACAATTTACTGAAAAGCTCCTAAATAACAGTGATTTCTGTAGAACACATAAAATGACATAACTGTTAGTTAAAGTGGAAAATGGCTATAACTTCAGGTAATTATAGCTTAATATTATCGGTACTAGCTGTTAATAACATGTAAAATGCACCATTTTGACAGAAAGGGTGAAATCCTGTCCCGTATCTGTCAAGGAGAGCTTTTTCCTCAATTTCAATGGGACCAGCATTTCACTGTAGGACTAAAGTACTAGTTTCAACTCTTGCTCAATGTCTACTATTAAAAAGCAGAGCAGATTCATAGTAGTCAATGAGCATGTGCTGAAAAAGTCACAGAAAAAACCTAATGAAGCTCTAGCATAATTATAACATAACAAGCAAATACATTTGTCAAATGGTTCTTTTTTAATACATATATTTCATTTAGGTTCATAACTATCTCTTTAGAATTCATGCTTATTTTTATTCACTTGGTTTCAGAGTACATCTATTGGTTGATGATAAATCAGAATTGGCATCAGTTGACTCTCCCAGAGCACGGGCGTTAATCGAACCTATAAAGTTTGGTGGAGATGATTTTGAAGGTTGCATCACAAACATCTTTATAAAAAGGTATCTGACATAGGAAGAATTTTGTTTGGAGTCATAGAAACATAGAGTCAACTAGGTTGTAAAATACCTTTAAGATCATCAAGTCCAACCATTATCCCAGGACTGCCAAGACCACCACTAAGCCATATCACTGAGGGCATCTTCTATACAGTTTTTGAACACTTCCAGGGACAGTGGTTCCACGACTTTCCTAGGAAGCCTGTTCTAATGTTCAAATGTTTCTTACATTTTGGCCTGCTTTCCTTCTTTAATCGTATTACAGTAACTTTTTGTTAAAGTGACTTTTTTTCTACATACATGAAGCCTTCATGAATGTGTAACTTTGCTGCCGCCAAATATTCTTTCATTCATGGATATAATACATGGCATCAAGTTGTAATTAATTCTGCTGTTCAGATGTAATGGCTCAGTCTGAATCATACTTGTTTAGTAGTGTTTTCATAAAAGACTGACTTCAACTTAGTGAATTGCAAGTGTCCGAACAAGGTATCTAAAAAGGTCTGCTAGACTGCACCATTTTAGCTACACGGGAAGCCAAGTAATGAAATGAGCAAAGCTTACTGATGGAACCAGAGCAGTCACACAAAAAGATGGGAGATTATGTATAGAAATCATGTCAGTGATTTATGTTGTCTCTTTTTCACATGTTTTCCGATTATTAGAGCATCTTACAGGAAAAATTTAGGACAAAAACATATGCATAAATATGTTCTTTAAAGAAAAGAATTCCTTGAGTCACAAGTGCTGTCCCAGTGGGACTTTTTATTTTAGCTAAGTTTTGATGAATATTTATACATGTGTAGAGTTTACAAAACGACATTGTATTTTGATTTTATTATTATAGAACCACAGAATGGTTTGTTGGAAGGGACCTTTAATGATCATCTAGTCCAGCCCCCCTGCCATGGGCAGAGACACCTTCTACTAGACTAGGTTGCTCAAATTATATCTTTATTTAGAGCACTGCAAGGCAGTGAAGTAACCTGTGTATTAACCTCCCCATCAGAAAACAAATTTGGAAAATTGCTTGTAGTACAAAAATAGATTAAGAGACTGTAACTAGTCTGATCAAGTGAATGGTGAACTGGACCAGAATTGGAGTTCAGACTCTGCTCCCAGTTTTACCACTCTTCTAATAAAAAAACAGGGGCAAGAAACTTTGTTGCTTTTCCTAGTTGTAAAGTGTTCTGTAATTTACTGATTAGAGATGCTCTGTACAACTTACAAAATGACAGTGGGTAGCGTTACTATCT
>JBCJKH010030080.1:0-18807 GCA_039877255.1 Loriculus beryllinus | reverse complement strand
ATCACTGCATCCAAGGCTGCCCTGGAGCATCACATTCCCAACCAGCCCTTCCCTGTTGGTGAGCACGAGGTCAAGCATGGCACCTCTCCTTGTCAGCTCCTCTATTACTTGCAGAAGGCATCCACACCACTGTGCGTATTCCAGAGTGTTTGCTGGCCTCCGGCTGCTGTTCCAGAGAGCCGGGCTGTGTAGCATGTCCCTTGGCACATCACCCAGCCCCCCAGAGGTGTAACAGAGAGCCCCAGGGGTCTGTGCTAAGCGCAGCAGAAGCCTGCTCCTGGTTTTCCTATGGAGACACGAGCTGCCCACGTTTTGTTTTCTCTTAATATCCAACTAGAAATAATTTGTTCACATTTTACAACAAAGCAGAACTCTGCATAAGTTTTATTTGCTTGCTTGAGAAGTTAACTGCACTACCTTCTAGGCTTCTGGGAATACTGACTTCTGCTGTTAGCACAGGGAGTTTTTAAGAGTAAAAGGTCAAACTACTCTGCTGGAAATTATGTTTCCAGCATTGTTGGATGGATGTGACTTATGACCCAGAATCTAGATAATGTGAGAGATTGAAGCTTTCCTTGCATAGACACGTGCACCGAGGTGTGTCTGCTAGTGTTTCCAAATCTGCTTAGTCAGGTAATGCAGATACAAAGAAAATTGCAGGGACGTGACGTGTCTACAGTGTTTTTCTTCTAAATTTTGTTTAAATTTCCTAAAGTGGAATAGATCCAGGGAACAAACCCAGCAACAGAAAACACAACATTTACAGCTAGGCATTTTGTAAATATACATTGAAGCTATAGTGTTTCACATATATTAAACTGTCAAAAGGTTTTTTAGTTACTGTTCACAAATACAAACTCACTGTTAGATAGCTTGGCTGGATTAACCATTTGTAGGCCTGGCCATGATAGACTTTAAGAGATAATCCAGATCTAGTGACTACTCCTACAAGGACTTGACATCCACTGTGTTAGAAGACTACAAGGTAAGAAAGCATGAATTCAAGCATGAAAGTTAATCACAGGTTAGAGAAATTGGGAAAACTCATCTCGCCTAACTTTGTAGACACCTATGTCCAGTCTAGCTGTCTAATCTCCTTTAAATTGTTCAAAGCTCAAATCTAAATTCAGGAGAAATCCGTCACCATGCACTTGAACTACAGTTGATATGCAGACTACTCAAAAGGATGCTGTCTAACCTGAGGCAGTTAGAAGCTTAGATGAAGGCATCTGGTCTCCTAAGAACATCTAGGTTCAGATTGGCCATCCAAGAGTTGAAACTAGGGGAAATGCCAAAGCTGCCCTAATGACTTAGAAGTGAATATTTACCCCAGCTGCAGCGGTTGCCTACCAGCTTGCTTTCATTTAGCCTTTTCCTTTAAATCAATAAGGTACAAGTTTTGGGTTTGGGTTTTTTGGTCTTTTTCAGATTATGATACTGATTTCTTGACAAAGCTTAGAAAATGTTTTGTGTCATCAGGTTTGGGAACTTTCCTCTACATGAAACACACCAAAGTTTTGTTAATTTAGGTTGGAACTGCATTCAGAATTATGAGCCAATATCTAAACTGTACTTGCAAGGGAGCTAGGTGCACACACAAACTGTTGTGCCTTTACTGTATTAGCAGGGGGAACAGGGACTGTAGCTAGTGGCTATTCCCTGTTAGCTCTGTAGCTAATGAGACCTGTTGGGATATACTCCCTCCTGCCTTGCAGAAATAAAAGTGCAGCTCCAGTGTTCCATATGATTTAAAACAAAAGTCCCATTTGTTGTTTTTCCAAACTGGCACTGCCTGTATTCAGCACACACACACATTATGTCCCATGAAACATTTCTGCACACTGAATTACGCCCTCCGAACCCAGCAGGACAAGTGCTCAATGTAACCAGCTTAGAGACCTAGGAATATGTTTACAAAAGATAGCCTTGTAAAGGCAATAGAGACATTGAAAGGAAACCTTCTTTTCTGCAGTGACCCTCATGCTGACTTAACAGTTGGTTTCAAGTATGTGAAGGGCACTGGTGAACATTTTGAAGAGCAAATAGGTGACCTAGAAGCTGGCAGGTGTTCTCAGTGCTACTGAGCATGAACAGGGTTTTTTAACAGGATGTATTTTTGCCAGCAGTTCCTTACATTTGAATAACAAATGCGAGACCTTGCCTAAGCAAAGTCAGAACAGCGCTGTGTGATGTTCAGTGGAAACTAGTGACCATCTTTCGTTGGCTAGCATCAACTTCTGCCATGTCGATACAAGGCAGACAAAGAGAAGGTTGTGAATGGGGTGTTACCTGCTCACTGTTGCTTTTAGAACTAACTTTCCACATAACAGCATGTTAAGCTTTCAGATTTCCTTCTAGTTCTCACTAGTCAGCCTCCTTTCTCTCTCTCTTTCTCTCCTGCTTAATTTGTAATCTTAGTTTGTGTCTCCTTGGCAAATTTCAAACTGTCTCGCTCATCTGTGGTTATTCCCTGGTTTTCCCTCCACATTTCCAGCCCCTAGACCATTCTTCTTCCTGGCTGCAATTCTCTCCGGATGAAGACAGTCAGAATACAAGAATACAAAATAGCATGCCATTGACAGGCAGGCAGTACGAGGACTTCCAGGGCATTTCACACCTAAAAACCTTTTCTTTTGCATCTTTCCTCTTCTTTTCTCAGCTTTCCATCAGCCAGCACAGAAAGGATCCTAATATTTATACAAATTCAAGGATTTCTTAGATCACTACTAATAATAATTTCAGACTCCTTCTCTCTGAAACCAGGGATAAGGGATTAATTTCCTTTGCAAGTATCCCTCTAAACGCATTCAAGCAATAACACAATACAAACCAGCATGACTCCAGTCTAAGGTCACTCCTGGCCTAATGTAAAGGTGCATTGACTGCTTCAACATCGGATCTGCCAGTCCTCGCTATCCTAGAGTGAAAGGTGCCAGCTGCTCAACCCCACCTAGTTATGTGACTGGCATCACTCAACTCCATCCAGCAGTTGTGGATGGAATTAACTCTATCCTCTAGCAGTTGTTGGCAATTTAAGAGTGGAAAATCAGTGGGAGATACAACTTCTGTTTTGAAACCCAGGGTGGGCATGGAATGGAAGACTTACATACCAGGCATCAGAAGCCTATATTTGTCTGCCTATACCAGAGGGAGATTCAATTTTAACAGATTTTTGTACCTCTTAAAGGGTCAAGCTGCAAATGGGGTATGGTAGCATTTTTATAGCACCCTTCTTTTCAGATTTACTCTTGTTTAGCTTGCCTAAAAGTTTGACAGCACCAAGAGACATAAGTTTCTTTTCTTAATTCTGGTTACAAAAGTAATCAAATTTTACAGGAAAGCCCTACCTTATACACACATGTGAATAACTCACATAAAAATATTTTCTCCTTTAATTCTACTTATGCTTGAAGCACAAAGGCACACCTGAATACACAGTTTGCTAGCACTCACTGTTTGAGTTGTGTGGATAAGCACACACCTGCCCTCACATGAACAAAGATGTTTCAGTGCTTGCAAGCCAAAAAGCTACACAATTGTATTGGACATAATAGTAAAATAAGTTGCATCTGACAAGAAGCAGAGCATATTCACTTAAAAACCCACTTAAGCTAGTTGCATTCTAACAAATAAACAATTGTCCTTTTCTAGTCTGCTGTGTGGGAGAGCCATGGGAGAAAGCTGGAGAGTGAGCAATCTGAAGAGGAAGGTCATTCATTGTATTGTCCCATCCAGGTTAATTTCTTAATATTTTTTCCCAATTTCCTTTTTTCGCTACACTTTTGCCATGGCAATATTAAGCGACAGATTTAGTTACTGACATCTGCTGGAACAAGGCTTCCTCCTATGCAAATACTGCTGTGCCACATCAGGCCCTGGCACAAGGCAGTCGTTGTCTGCTGTAAATATGTAAGCCCTCATATTTCCATTTAAAAAAATCAGTGGAAGCTGAACTTTTGTTGTTATCCTGCAGCTGCAGAAATAAACCACCTCTGCCTCACCTGAGCCTGCAAAACAGATTGTATGTTTCTTCCATGATGCTGCATTCTCAAGAAATTATATGTTTGTAACCTGCACATGAAATGCTGGTAAGATTGTGTATGTGGTTTGAAATAATTGATTTATGAAGAAAAATAATCAGTTTTGCAAGGAAAACTTTGCAGAGACATCTAAAAAAATCAATTCATCTACAGGCCTCAATTTAAATATGATAACACTGACTACATTTGGACATGTTACAGATGTGTGAGCAAACGAGGTACCAACCCTTTCACAGTAATTTCACTTTCACATTCAAAGCCCATCTTGCTGCTCCGCATGGAGAGGTACCAGCCATGTGGATTGCATGGAGATGTATACTGCTGTGAGAGTAGCTACTAAGGAGATGGCATCTCTGCCCAGACAGGTATGCAGTGCCTTTCTTCTTGGGACAGCACAGAAGTGCCTGGTGACACAAAGGTGTCAGGATGCACCACAGGAACATGGGAAGTTTGCCTATGGCATTGCCCACTGTTAACAAGTACGTTCAGGTACTTTGCCTGTAAAATCCAGAAATCCGCTGCAACTTCTAACAGTGACTGCTGGAGGCCTGCTGATTCCTCTTAGCCCGGAACCGGGAAGAGACAAAGCACCAACACGGTGAGTGACACAGGGAGGCTGGTGACACAGAGCTGAGCACTTGAGTGGCCTGGGAAGGGAATCATGGCTCAGAGCACCTGCCAAGGGTGAGATAGGCCAGCACAGGTCCCACATGGTGGCATACCAGCAAGTGAGGAGCCATGTCCAGGTGAGATCTTTCCAAGACCTCCTGTGACTACCAGAGGGTTTATGTGGCCACCACCAAATAGAACTGACAGTCCTGTGGAGCAAGGTGCTGATGCCAGCCACAGCAGGTGCCACTGGAGAGATCAGAGGAAAATAGGCAACTTTCTCCAGGCAGAAATTTAGGCAACACACTCTTCAGAAAGATATGCTGTTTATCAGGGGCTCATATCAGGGATGTCACCGAGAGACTGCCAAGCCTCATACAGCCCACTGACTATTATCTGCTGCTGCTGTTTTTCATGGGCACCAGCAATACTCCTCAGACTACCCTGTCTGTATCAAGGGTTACAGAGCCCTGGGGTTGGTGGTGACTATGGAGCACAGGTAGTTTTCTCATCAGCCCTCCCTGTCAAAGGGAAGGGGGTTGAAAGGACCACTCAAATCTGGTGAATCAACAAATAATTATAGGACTGCTGCCACAGCCAGGGGCTCGGCTACTTAGACCATGGGACTTACTTTGAGAAACCTGGTCTGTTGAGAGCTGATGGGATCCATCTGTCAGAGAAGGGGAAGAACATCTTCAGTCACAGGCTTGCCAAGCTGGTAAAGAGGACTTTAAACTGAAGTTGCCAGGGAAGAAGAACTTCAATCCATCTCACTCTTAACAGTTTGATGCCAGTGACAGCAAGAGATGCCCGGAGCCTGGAGATGGATTGCTGGTCAACAGGAAAGTACCTGAAGAGCAGCGCAAACGAATTCCAGCCACTACAGGTAGTTAAGTCAGCTTTACTTTTTAACCATTGGTTTTAATTACAACGATACCAGTTTACTGAGTTTCCTCTTCCCTTTGATTCCTCCTCCCCCCCCCCCCCAGTATTTAGGGTCTCACTGAAGGTAGCAAGGCATTCATTTCGTAAAAATCTTCAACACAGTTTCTACATAATGTTCATCTGGTGGGGGTTTCCTTGGGCTGCCAGGCTGCAGGAACTTCTTAATTGTAGGCATATTGCTCATTCTTATTTTAAAAGCCTAAAAAAAAAAAAAAAAAATACCGACAAAAAATAACAGAGTAAGAGAAAAATTCCGGTTACTCCAGTAGCAGAGTGCTCCCTGGACAGAACAAGTGCTTCCCCCTGCTGCCAAAAGAGAGCCTGACAGTCGTTTAGATCTTGTGCCATCCCACACGAGTTTTCTGCCCACAGGACTCCACTGCTGCAAAAAGCCTGCTCTTACCCATAAAGGCTGTACTGGAGCAGACAGTGCCTACATCTTTGCTGCCCAAAAGAAGCTAAAGGCAAAAATCCAAGCGTACCAGTTTTGCAGATACAAATACACTAACTCAGCTCACAACAATTTTCCTTTTCATTCCTGGTTCTGATGGTGCAAACTATGATCAGGGAGAACCACAAGTAAATGAATTCCATTTTTACTGGAGGGGGCAATGAAGGAATCCCTCCATAATTCAAGGCATGGCTTCAACAGAACTGTGCCCATGCCCAGTGGCTAAGATACCAGATATCTTGCTAGATATGGGATGCTAGAGGCAAGAATTACCTGGTGCTGCAAAACTGCATAAGGGATAAAAGCTGACACACTTTACTGCCTGAATGGGGCTGAAGTGCCCCATTCTGTCACACTGAATTTAGGCTACTGAAAAAGGAACGGGGGGGGGGGGTAATAAAAAAATCAGTCCCAAGTAGAAAAGCTTAATTGTGATAGTCTGATGAGGAACTGTTTCTTTTGTTAGTGGAAATAAAGCCAAAGTAATTGAGTCCACCTTTCAAATTAAGTCTGTAAGTACAAAGAAACATGACCTCAAGCCTTGCATCCTCAACCCAAATTTGCCTTGCCTACACTGCTTTATTACCATGACTATGGATACAAGGGAGGACTACTGAATGCTGGCTTTTTTCCAGTCACAGACTAATTGGGTCCACTGTAGCTCAAACTCTTAATGGCTCCTGCAGGCCATGCCCTAGGCTTGCCCATGCACTATGCTAACAGCATGCTGCATGCCTGGAGGCTTCTGATTTCTGGTCAAGTCTCACAGCAGGGGTGTCTCATTTCTTCTTGGCTTCAAACTTTGTACATGGCACAAAGGCAGAAAATTCATCCTCAATCGTACTGATTATTGAAAAACAAGCAAAAGCCCTGTGGCTTAATGCTAAGGCTTGAATTTTTAGTCACACCATAGAGGACAAAAGTGAAGCGAGGTCACTGGGATCTCAAAATCCCTTTTGTACTTAATGTCAAGCAAACATGATAGTGACAGGTCCTCCGATTTACAAAGCATAGAGAGATGATCATTTCAGGATTGCCCTCTATCTTCTGAATACGTGCATGCTCAATAACAGAATTACCTGCAACTGAGGAAACCCTGACAGCACAGCAGGTACTTTCTCCTCCACTGCTAAAATGGCTTCAATTAGCTGAACATCTGCCCAGCTGAATTTGTTGCCCACCAGAAAGTCTTGGCCATGTTGTTTCAAAACCTGTGGAATAAAGAGAATGTGGGCTGCAAATGAGTGTGGGACATATGATGCCTGGCAGCTAAGCCTCCCAGCACAGCTGTACTGCTGAACAGCTATTACATCTCAGTTTTCAGGGTGGAGATTTCAGCTGGCAGTGGGGAGCCTAAATCACTTCATTGTTTTTGGGAGAAATCTGAACTCTTATAGTACACAGTACTACAAACTTTGATTAATCGGTAATGATAAATAATGATAGACACTGGGAACAGGGACAAAACCGCATGCTTAAGTAGACTAGTAACAGTCATAGAACTAGAAATAGGGACAATGGAGGAAGAGTAGCTTGGAGAACTTGTAAAATTGCCAGTTAGGTACTTCATTTAAAGTTATGTCTAATGCATAATAAGGAAGCAAACTTAGAAGTGCAGAATTACAATAGCTAACCAAAGAAAATCGCTGCCATTGGGAATAAAGTTACTGTAGTCATGAGAACTTCCAAGATGTTCAGGCTTCAGTATTGTTTTTCATCAAAAATAAGTGGATACTACAAAAGTGATAAATATTGTCAGATGCCTGAGTCATACGGGTTGGGTTTGTTGTTTTCAAAAGTGGGATGTGCAAAAATCTGTGACTGTTGTTTTGCTGAAGTGCTCCTAACCTCTCTAGCTGATTTACTTGCAAGGTATTTTTGTATTCTTCTAATGAAAATCTTCCAATCGAAATTAGAGCACATCTCCCTACTAGAGTTAAATATAAGTGTGGAACTATCCCTTCAGGAAAAAAGGTTTTATGTGCTTGCTTGTACTTTCCTGAAAAGTTATGCTCTGTAGCTGATAACATACTTCTTTGTAGATGTTCAAATACCACAGCCCTGACAACACAAGCCAACAAATAGAGAAACATGCTGCTGTATTTACCCTTCTTTGAGAGGACCAAGAAAGCTGAGGATTTGGAACTGGCCTGCATTACAAACATGTTCTTATTTTGGAGAATTTTTTTTATAATTGTAAATACAAGTTTTATAGACAGAGCCTCACTCTCGCTTACCTTTTCGAAGACTGGGAAGTACCTGTTAGTTGCCTTCTCCTTAATTGAGTCAAGATTTTTCTCCTTTGCCTCCGGTGGAGAGAAAGGAAACATCAAAATCATTTGCATCAGATCTATTATTCCTTCCACGTACATGTCAATCCTATTGGTGAGGGGAAGACAGTAGAAAAGAGCACAGTAAGGCAAATGTTATTATCACCACCATAGTGCCAATTTTCATAGACAAAGCTAAACATGAACTAAAGCTATTTTTTTTTTAAAGGACTAAAAGCCTATTTCTGTTCAGGAGCATTTCAGAAGCAGCAGTTAAGATCTAAGCAAAGGCTGGAGTCCTTGCTTTTTAGTGTGCTAGCCTTTCTCAGGCCTTTCTACTGGATATGCAGGATTAAATTTGTTATAGATAATGCAGTTATCAAATAACAGATTGCTCATTAAGTGGAAGGAGGTGTTACAGTACAGGGCTCTCTCCTTTAAGTCTTTCCCGTAGAGATTGTATTTCCCTGCTATGTAGCTGAGGATAGCTCTGGTCTGCACCATCTTCATCCCATCAATCTCAACCAGGGGCACTTGCTGGAACATCAGGCTTCCATCTAGGGTGGAGAGTTGAAGGAAAGCTTGTTAGTTCCTCCTAGACTGCTAGTTTTGCAGGAGAGTGACAGACTGAGCACATTCCTGATACAGGGGTAACCAATGCACAGGGGGTAGTACAGGGGGGCAGTACAGAGGGATTGTACAAGGGGGTTAGAGGAATTCGCTTGCTTAAACAAAAGTATTGTCTGTTGTAAATACCTATCATGCCTACTACTGATGAGGGGAGAAGCAGACACCTGGTTCTACTGGTAAGGGGGAGAAGCAGATGGTTTATGGCTTAGACACCAACCATACTCTAAGGCATGCATGAAGACTAAAAGGTGAAAAGTTTAAGAAGAGGAAGACTCATTTACTTCACCTTGAAGACCCCTACTCACAGGAGGAAGACTCATTTACTTCATCTTGAGACCCCTGCCCATGACCAGAGGAGGCACTGTGCAGACGCAAAGGACCTTCTAGCTCATTATAATACGAAGCAGGGATAGATAATAAATATGTATAGGCATATTGAGTAACCTAATGCATATGTATACCTTAAGAGAATAAATGTAAAGGGAAAACGACCCTGAGGTGTGCATGCTTTGGAGGAGTTATCCCCATGCACCTCAGCGCTGAATAAAGCATACCTACTTTACAACTTTAATGAGTTGTGGAGTTAATCCGCATATCATTCCTTTTGCAGTGTAGATCATTGATGTCTTGTCCTAACTGTAAAACTCCATGCAGTAAACTAAGACTGTGGGAAAGATCGAGTATTGTCAAGCCTGCTCGCGCTTTTGTAGCTAGGTCACCCTAGTGCAGCTGGGCCCCTTACTTTACAGCACTGCCAGAGCTTCACTGGCTAATGGGAACTGGCACTGCCTGTTCCTTTGCACTTGAGGACCCTGCCTCGTGCTGCCAGGAAAAGCCTGAGCCAGCACTTTGAATCAAAGGGATGAGAAGAGAATAAAGATCTGTGTTAAAACCAAGCTTAAACAAATCTGATTATTTTGAATGCAGATCAGTTCACTGTCAGCGACATACATAAATGAGCAGAAAATGAATGGGGCAATACCACAGCAAGACTGAGCTACTGGGCTAAAGGGAGAGCTCAGGCTGCTTTACCTTACAAAGCGAGAGGCAAGGACTGTGACAGGCGTTGCTGTTTAAGTGCAGTCACTCCAGGGACAAAAGTTCAAGAGTTCCCTTAGATGTTTGTTACAGGCCTGTCCTCTGTGTCATTCCACAACAATTTAAGTCTACTTAGATACATCTTTTAGTCCCATTTTCTCCTGATGCTGGTAGGAGCACTTATCTGAGCCTTCAGTGAGACAGCTCTGAGAGCTAAGCTGCCATTCAATATAGCAAAGTCAGCCTTTTCTAGACCAGTTTTCTGCTGGACTAATTCACTGATTTTGAAGATAATCCCTCCACCATTGACACAGTAAGAGAATCCAGAGAATAATCCTGCCCTGCTAAAAATCACAGCAAAACTCCAAATCCAGCTAGACAGCTGCCATCTTGCATTACTCAAAGCTAATAATTTAATTGCTCAGTTTTAAGACATTCAGTGCAAGGATTCGGATGCAAGGGTTTGGGTGCAAGGGTTCATTTTAACAGGTACATGTTTGCTTTTTGCTCCACAGAGCTATTAAAACACTTTATTAGTTTAGAATTAATAAACATTATTTGCTCATTCCATATTATGAGTTTGCAGTCTTAATTCAAAGAATAGTTCTGTCTGCAGCTTGTGTTTATTTCTTGTAAGCATTCATAGAAAGATTTTGTCTTTTCAGAACACACTTATGCAGCTTAAGGAGAATCATGACTTGGTATCTACCCAGCACAAACACAGCAGAATGGGAAAATTGACAGCTCTGTAAGGATATTTTTCAGCAGAAAGATACAAAGTAAAAAATAAAATCTGACTTTCTGGCTGTTGAGAAAAAGCGATGCAACAAATGTGAATAAACTGAACACATGGTTTGTTTCTTATCTGCAGAACAGAGGGATTTCTGTCATGGTCAGTAGCTTCTCCTCACTTTGCAATGAGAACCAATTCACATAACCCCTGCACTGCGTATATGTATGTAGGATAAAAAGCATTTTGCAAGTTGTTTGCAAAACCTTGGCTCAAGGTTTATCTTGCTTTGAACTGCCACTAATGTTTTCACACTGAGCCTATAACAAAGGAAAATTTGCTTTTCTGAGAACTTTGTTGCCATGCTGACCTTTCTTTCAGAGGCTTATCTCAGTGAGGTTCAGAACCAACATACAGGTACATCTATACTAGCCAACTCAACAACAGTTAAGGCCAGTTGGTACAGGCTGGCTGCATTCATTTTATTTAGCTCTCTGCCTATAAGGCATGGTAGTGACATCTAAATGACATCTTGAAAATGGCCCTTGGCCTGAGACAACTCCCAGATGATGCCTAGAATTTGCTTCAGGGACTGCTATTTGTCCTGGACCAAAAATGTGCCAGGATCCATGCTAACATTTCAACAGCATAGAAAATTAAGTTGCGTTAAAGAGGAATGTTTGCTACCCCTGTTTAATGTACTACAGTGAACAGTCGCAGAAGCTACAGCTTTTAGATGATAGGAGTTATTTGGCACTGAAAACAACAGGTTACTCAAAACAAGTATTTCAGTATTCCAGGTGTGCACCTAGAAGTTTGCACTGGTTTAAATAAACTAACTTTAAACCACAAATTTAGCTAAACCAGAGCAGGGTTTTTTGAGAGACTAAGCTTCAGACATTGGGATTCTTACCTTTGATTATCTTCTCATATTGCTCTTTTGTTTCCAGAAATATTTCTTCAAACTGGAAGGAGGAGAGAGAATAGTTTTACATTGCTGAATTTGAACATTTTTCTTCTCCAAGTGTGCATATAACCATGCACAGAATGACGGAACCAAGCAAAAAATACTGTGCTGGATCCTCAACTATGCTGTTTAGCTGTAAATGTCCTGAGGATCCCTAGCACATCCTCATGGCTGGGGAGATGCAGAAGGGCTTGGCCAATTCTGCCCCAGTGCGTTAATGCAGAAATACCCTAAGGGTAAAAACAGAGTACAGACATCTACAGGAGGAAGACAGGTTGCAGCCAGTGCCAAGAGAAGCACAAGGTAAATTAACTATTTCTAACCCCTTCCTGGGCGCATAAGTCAACAAAATGCTTCTCTTTATGCACATTGTAACTCATAAGTAAATAAGGGCCTTTAAATAAATCCCCATTTTGACCCCTTGTGATGAATTACTTCAGGGGACTGATACTGGCTTTAATGAACTCCAAGCTCCATTGAGTTTGCATCCAAAATATTAACCATCAAATAAGCTAGTTACAAACCTGCAGAGCTATGGGCCAAATGCATTTAACCACCCTCTTGCAGCCATTTACCCTCACGTGCATGTTAAATTGGTCCTCACTGAGGCCAGTTGAAAACAGCAGCCTGGAACACTGTACTGAGCGTCAACTAACCTCCACGCCAGCTGCTGCCAGCAGCCATCGTATGGACTCCATTCGCCCCCTTCCATTAAGGTAGGTAAGCCTGGGCTTCCCAGACATGCTTCTGAGCTCCTGGTTCCCTGAAAAACATTAAGCAGAAAACAAACAGCACCTCCTAAAACTGGTGTAAGTACCATTATTTTGAGGGGAGAACAGAGACTTTTATTCTCACTATGCCTGTTGAAGTTTAACTTAATCTGGTTTAAAACATAAAATGGGAGATGGACTAGTCACACCACACAGCCTATCCTAGGAAAGATGTGCAGATATATGAAGCTTTCCACAGAACTGCTAGGGAGGTTTGTTATGACTATAAGCAAATACAGACAAGTTTAAACAAGTGGCGGGAGTCCCAAGCTACAGGAGGAACCTTGCTGCATTTTAAAACAATTATATGAAGCTACTGAAAATCCTACCACATTCTCAGGGAAGTTACCCTCATTCCCATCATCCGCATTGAAGAGAGAAAAAGGAAAACGTGTTTTACCGGTAGCTAAATGTTGGAGCTCATTTTGCAGCTTCAATTGCCACCCACTTCTTTCCTTAAATAGGGGCAAATGAATTGTTAATCTTCCCTTTGTTCCATGAAACAGGCAGAGCTGCCCTGGGACTAGCATTCTCCCTTCGCTGTTACTAACGTACACTAATGACTGGGATGAAACAGAAGCTTATAATAAGTATCCTAATTGTGTCCTAATTTGAAAGAGAGTGCTTGATTTTAAAATATAGCAGAATACCATATTTTTCTCAGAGCCAGAATCTTTCAAGTCCACAGTGCATTAAGTGTTCTTAAAGTACATTCTGAACATATTTTGTCAAAACTTGATTTTAAAGAACAATCAGACTGACAGTTCTCCCTTGAGCAATTTTGGTAAGAATCAGGTCATGCTACTACAATAAATAGGGATATTTGGGGTAATTTAGACTACACAGTCCAAATGAACATAAAGAAAAATTATCACTTCCTGTTTTAAAGTGCAAATAGCTTATGCTAATTACAATGTTTTGCCTCTAATACCGTGTTTTTACTACTTTCTGCACATTGTGCGACTATCTTTCACTATATGGCAGTGCAGCTTATCTATATGGTTCACAGCAGCTAAGTGCCTCTTCCGTTAACATACTTCTCTGACACATTGTATCCATATCATCTCAACACACATCGCCCCTGCTTATAATGTGCAAAAAGTGACAGTAAACAGGCCTTTTCCTACAGCTAAAAACCCAAAGGCTGCAATACCAAGAACATGAAACTGAATCCTTTTGGAAAATTTATCTATTGTTTGCAGAACAAAAGCAGAGAGAAAAGCCTTTTAGCATTTTTACATGCACAAGAAGCTCTATATAGCATTAAATTATGTGATAAGAACACTGACAAAGAATAAAACCCTATCATCAGCAGCTTTTTTCTTTAATTAGTAGTAACTCTATCAGCTGTACATGGATTTTAATTGTCCTAAGCTTCTGGCACAGAGAAAAACCCTTGGATTTTGGTGAAGTCTCCTCAATCTTTATATTTTCTGAATGCCTCTCCACTGATTCTACAGGAACCTGACACATGCAGCTTGCATGCTGACTGCTACATTTCCATGCCTGCGTCTGGACCTGTGTTTTGCCCTGAGGGCTCAGTTTAGTTACCCATTCCATGTGACAAGTCTTGAGATGCCCGAAAAGCAGGCAGAAACAACTGGAGACAGGGCAACTTTTTCTACTTTAAATCAATATACCTCTTCATCCTGATTCTCAATGCCTTCTTGCATTTATCTGGGGAAAGGTACAGCCAGCACAGACAAGGCTTCCTCAGGACTTCACTCAGTCCTCCACTATTTTTCTAAAGTTTCCATAAAAGATTTTCACAATATTGTATTAAAAAAAAAAAAAGTCAGTATCTGTTTTTGACACAATATGGTGATGTTTCATTAGCAGCTAAGGGTTCTTGTACAGCTGCTACTCCTTCCTTACTGTCTGCTTTAACGAAAGGGGCCATCCATCAGGTCTCTCCACATAAGTAGACATTTTCATAAGAGAAGTGCAGCATACCTGAATTACGTTCTTCAATACGTGGGGTACGTGTTCTCCAACAGGAGAAGCAGCGTTCATGGGAAAACTGTATTAAACTATTAAAAAAAAAATCTTACAAGACCAGTTACTAGAAACAAACACAAGCGTTTTTAGGAGCTGGAGGGTTCTGCCACACCTGGATAACTGCTTTTGAGGAAATAGGAAAACTCCAGATACTGATTACTGCGCAAGATGCTGGAGAACCCATTCGCTGGACAACAGTCAAGGTCATGATATTCAAGCTTTTGAAGTAAGCTGCACCTGCCCTGGGTCTGCTAGACTACGGTCAACTCTTTATCTTGCTTGTGCAAGAAGGGCAAGGAATAGCCTCTGTGATGGCATCTAGCACGCTGAACCCTGCTACCCTACTCCCGTCACCCGGGGAAGGATCTCCACACTGTGACTGTGTAGTAACCACCTGTGAAGCCAAAAATACCTGATAATATTTAACAGACATGACATTTGTTAGTCCCAACCTGGAACAATTAGTTGGCAGGTTCTCGTAGTATGTGAGCAGCAACTGGCTGATGGGTTATTCAAAAAGTACTGTGAATGAAGCAGTGAAAGCTTCACCACTCAGTCCAAAGCTGAGTGTACAAGCAGATGAATTCATTGTGTTAACAGAAGAGGTCTATCAGCTGACCAAATAAAGAGCTAAATATTTATACTGATTCTCAATGCACATTTGGAGTATGCCATGCTACTGGGCAGTCATGGAAGCTGCAAGGGTTTGTAACTTGTAGAGGAAGTAAAATATTGAATCCTCTACAAGTTACTGAACCATTAAAAGCTATACAATTGCCAGAGAAACTTGCTATCATTCATCTGCCAGCCCAAACCAGCAGCAAGACAAAAGGAGAGGTAAGAAATAGTCAAACAGATTTTGCTACTAAAGTCACAGCATGAGCCATACCAAACACCAGGCTTACAAGCAGCCCAAATGGTCTGACCTGGTGCTACTTGCTCCTTTCAAAGATACTTTTGACTGTTCCTTCTGAAATAACTGACTCTTGCAAAATGAACAAGTAAGCAAAGACTCACAGGGAACATAGAGCAGATATGGAAAACCTTTCTATTTTACCTAAGCAATACCTAAGCTTTTGGGACCACTGCACTAACTGAACTAGCCAGGACACTGCTGAAAAACTGATTGACACCAGGAATTTATGCTGCAGCCAAGTAAGCAACTGTATCTTGCACACACTACCCTTTAGCATTAGCTAATATTTAGCAAAGACCTCAGTACAAAGCTGACTACATGTTTTTACTGCTTCTCTCTAAACTCCATATTCCCATCCTGTTTTCTAGTGAGCTTTTATAACATGCTTGTCCTGAACCTCTCTGAGGATGATTCTCAGCAATGTAAGAACTGTAGAGGAGGGGATGGCCTTTCAGAAACAACACTGTCTGCATTCAGTGTGAAGCACCCTTTACCCCTGGTGCTGGGGGCAAAGTCCAGAGTACCAAAGGGGCCAGCTCTCCTGCTCACCCCCAGAAGAAACTGCCCCAGCACTCACAGCTTACACTGTGTTTTCCCTCCCACCCTTAGTCCCATCAGGGGAGTCACAACTGCCTTACTTAGCCCTGAACTGCATCACCAGATTCAGCCCCCGGTTAACAACATCTCTTGCTTCCTGTCTCCTGCAGCTGGTAACTATTGAGCCACACTTAATCTCCCTGGCACATGAACCAACAAGAGCAGAGAATTTACATTACCCCAGCAAATAACCAAGTAAACATGTGAGTAACTCCATTCTATAAAGTTACTTAAACTTCTTACAGGTTAATACTTACCTCCAAATCTTCACCCAACTCAGGCCCTTTCCAGGGGTGCTTAAGCTTTTGAAGCTCAAGGGAGTTCCCAGCCAAACCCAGTTAGAGGTAACCTCTCCCACTGCTGTTAAGGTGGCACCACCTAGTTTAGAGAAGGAGGTCTGAAAATCATCACCCAAGGCACTGTCTTCTTCATTTTGATGATGTGGCTACATAGCCTCAGTTTATACCATAGCCATCTATTCAAACTGCTGTCTTGGAACTGTTGTGGCTTTTGACCACATATAAGAGTGAAACACTTTAACACATAGAAAATTCTAGATTTTTGTGGGTCGTATTTAGGATAACAGCAACCATTTAAAGACTTCGCCTATTAAGTTTCTAGGCTTATTTCATAGTAGCCCAGGTTTTTATTTTTCAGTGCTGTATGGTACAGAAAAGATATCCAAAGTTTGGGATAACAGTGCTCAATTACTTTGAAATACAATTTGCCTGGATCAAACTTAGTGATAACTTGGTATAAATATAGATGAGCAGTTTATGTCACAACTCACCCCGTGCTTTAAGGCAATACCTTTAATTTGGGAAATCAAATGTATGGTGCTAATACTCAGAAATGAAATAAGCTATGATTTTCCTACACTGTTTCCATTAAATGGAATCTATCTACATTTCAGATGAAAATACCAAAACTGAAAGCAGATGTGAACAGACACAAGGATGGCCTAGCAGATGGGAAATGAGATTTGGGTGCCAAAGACCAGGTTCTCACCTCTAGCACAGACCCACAAAGGATGCGGGACACCACTTTACACCCCTGCAGCCCATGACAGTACAGCTAATCTGAAGATCTGCTCACAGAACCCCCACTGTTATCCAAATTGTATTTTAATTTGTATTTAAAGCCATGGATGTGCTAAAACAGCATCGAGGATGGGAATCTGGGGACAAAAATCTCTAGGTAACTATCCTGAAGAAACCCCTCCAAAGCCGCTACTTTCTTTTTCCTTCACAGTCAGAGTTTTGTTATGGTTTCTCTGCCTGGCAATTGTGACAGCCTTTCTAGAGGATACATTTCCAATAGAGGTTTCTTGTAATTTATGTGCATCAAAGGTGGATGGTGCCAGCAGAAAACAGCTGTTTGGTGCTTCTTTAGACTTTGCTCAATTCTAATTCTCGCTCAGGCTCATCATTTAGCGAATGAAGCACAGCATTAAATGTATGTTTCTTACTGTTTCCTTGTGATTTGAAGCTTGGCGATGAGGGGTTGTGCAAAGTGTTCTGATGCTTTTTGGATTTGGTGAACATGGCCACATCCAACTTTGACTGTTATTCCCTTCCCACGCATTCCTGTTTGATAGAAAGACTTTTCCTCTTGATCTCTTCTTACTCTGCTTCCAGCACATCCTTTCATAATGTAATTATAAAACTCTTTTGACATCTAAAGGTATTGCATCAATGAGATTACTGCTAGCTGTAACTTGAACAGCTGCTCTGTAAACCCCTTGAGCAGAAAAGAAAACAAGTTTATTTTATAAACAATTTGATAATCTACCCCCATGAGTATTCAGGCAGCTGGCCTGGAGCCCAGGTACCATTTATGTGGTTTTGGGTTGGATGTAAGCAGATTTTAAACAGTGCGTATACCAAGCCCTGGCACGTCAAGTTCCCACAGTGCTCTGTGCAAATACTTCATTGTGCTGTTGACTAGGCAAATAGAAACTTTTCTTGAAACATACCTGTCCACAATCCTCACAAAGCACTAAGGAGCTGACTTGTGGGTCCATGTCTGATTCCAGCTTCCAGCAATGTCCTCTCAGAAGTGGGGACAGGGTATATAACTACATGACACTAGAGAATTAAACAAGGAGGGTTAGGAGGATTCCCCCCATGCTGCTTATTGAGCTCCTAAACTGAAGCACACCACCTCTGTGATTAAAAAGCCGTTGGAATTAATATGAATAGTTGGAAAGAGTCATGCATCACTCAAGGGTAGATGTGTTGCAGGCCTTCAGCAACTGCTTTGTTTCTGTCCTGGAAGCTATGCTGGCTGCCTGAGGACAAGGTTAACCACACCTGTATTCACCCTTACAAATATTTCTGTAAGCTGTTTGCTGCTTATCCTGGCCACCGGCACAGAAAAGCCTGAGAACAGTAATCCTAATTCTGATTTATACCCATTGTACCGCTGGCACAAACAACTTAAATGGAGAACCGGTCTACAGAATGGTATTGTTTGGATTGTTTAGTCTTATTGATATGAGCTCCATTCCTGGCAGTGTTTAAGGCCAGGTTGGATGAAGCCTTGTGTGGCATGGTTTAGTGTGGGGTGTCCCTGCTTATGGTAGGGGGGTTGGAACTTGATGATCTTAAGGTCCTTTCCAACCCTAATGATTCTATGATTCTAACATGGTCAAAAGGCTGATTTATACAGGCACAAGATAGCCAAGATCAACGCTTCAAAGCTGTCGTGGTTTAAAACCAGCCACACAGCTTGTTCACTCACTCAACCCCCCCTTTCTTGCCCTCCACCTGCTCACGGAGGGATGGGGAGGAGAATCAAAAGAATGCAACTCCCACAGGTTGAGATAAGAACAGTTTAGTAACTAA
>JBCJKH010030075.1:0-16728 GCA_039877255.1 Loriculus beryllinus | reverse complement strand
CTCCATCCCTGGCAGTGTTCAAGGCCAGGTTGGACAGAGCCTTGTGTGGCATGGTTTAGTGTGGGGTGTCCCTGCCCGTGGCAGGGGGTTGGAACTGCATGATCTTCAGGTCCTTTCCAACCCAAACCATTCTATGATTCTATGAACTGGCTGTGTACATATGCAGCCCACAAAGCCAACCCTATGCGGGGCTCCAGCAAAAGAAGTGTGAGCAGCAGCTTGAAGGAGGCAATTCTCCCCCTCTGCTCCAGTGGTACTGTGTTTAGGTTTGGGGTCACCAGCATAAGAAGGATTGGAGTTCTGTAGGCTCTTGGAGTGAGCCTACAGAAAAGCCACAGAGATGCTTCGAGGGCTGGAGCAGCTCTGCTCTGGAGAAGGCTCTGGGGAGAAGAGCTGTGAGTCAAGCTGAGGGGGAGCCACACAAGTGTTTAGGTAGGCAGCCCACAGACACCTTGACGCTGCTGCTGACAAGGGAAACATGGAAGCAAAGGGACTTCCTTCATTTTTCTCCTCTCCCCTCAACAATGCATTTCTTATCCTCCGTTTCTCTCAGGCATTTCTGTTCTCATTTTTAGGGCCTTCCACCCCTTATCACAGTTCCCTCCTGAGGTTCATGTGCAGAAGAAGTTTAACCATCCTCTCAGACAGACCCACTGCAGCGTCCTGCATCTGAACAGGTCACTTGTGGTCAGCCTCTGCCTGGGGCAAAAGGTGCCTGCTCCTGGCTGGAGTTCTCCCAGTCCTCTTGCTGGCAAGAGCAAGCTGAGAGCACCTATCCTGTGCAGTGCCTGGCCTTCTCCTGCAAGGAGAAAGTCTGCCTGCCTGGACACGCTCCTTCTGAGGGTGTTGTCAGGTACTACATAGAGTACTGGCAAAGTAACAACTACTTGGTGTTAGGTGTGAGCCCAGCACTGTGCACATAACGTGCTTATGGTGCCTTAGCTCAGGAGATGGCTGAAGAGTGATGTTTGTTGTAAATGCACTGACGTGATGGCAAAAAGCTGCCTGAGCATCTCAATTGAAATCTCAACTCCCAGCCTTCACCCCACTACTTATTGAAGGTGTAAATAATTACACAACTTGTAGTGTGGTGGTAAAAACATAATCCAAGATATTTTCACCAATTTTCATTTTTTTAATGGTGTGAAGCATAGCACAAGAGTCCACCTGATACCAGAAACCTCTGCTTCTTCTGGGAGGGAAGGGGTGTTTTCTGCCTGCATGAGACTGAGTAAAATACCACACAGTCCCAGGGTGATGCTAGTTGATTTTTATTAGAATCTCACAGAATTTTTAATTGCAAAATTCCCAATTTATGACATTCAAGGATCACAATCTTAAAGCATATTGCTCTTTTCCCAAAACACTCGAGGTTGTGAAGAAAAAGACACTTTAACTCAACATCTCCAGTATGTTAATTTGAAAATTAAAAAAGGTAGAACTTCATTTAAAGCATTTCAAAGCTGAGACAGGAAACAATCCCACTCAACAGTCACACTGCAAGTTTACTTTTCCACAACTTAGTGCTTCCACGTCAGTTCTTTCCACCAAAAAGATGCTGTAGTGGTGTCAAGATTATGCTGGGGAAACGACAAAGAGAACACATAAAGAGTAAGTATTTTAAGTATAACAACATCCACACAAACGACACAACCCTAGCACAGAATAGTACAGAGGAAAACTGAAAGAAGAGAGGAAACATAAAAACTAACTTGTGCCGTCTCAGCAGTTAATAGCACACATTTCAATTCACAAGTTTTCATTTCTACCACAACTAACTCAACTCCCAAACAGTTCCTGCCACTATTGAACTTGTGCCGTGCGGTGAACAGACCACTCTTGGGGGATACAATGTCAACAGCTTTAGAGCAATCTTCAGTCAGCAATGCCCAGCAACTGTCTGCATGGTTGCTTTAATATTGGGTTAAAATGGTGTCCTTGGGAGTCAAAGTTACATAGGCCACAGTTGCTAAGTGGCCAAATAAAGGTTGTACTTACCTTAACAGGGCTGAAGGTCCACCCTGGGAAGGCCCTGTTAGAAGGCAGAGTGTTTAAGTCCTTTAGAAATGGGGCTGGAGATGGCACTCCTCATCTGATAAAAGCCACATTGTATTGGGGATGTGGATGTGGTCAGTAATAATACCCATGTGAGGGCTTTCTTCTTCCTCAAAGACTCAGAAGAGTCAGAAAGCTCAAAAAGGTCCCCAAAAAGGTCAGAAGAGGAATATTTACTGGGGATGTTGCACCTTACCACAAGACAAAAGGACACCCCTGCACGTTCCTTTGCCTTGGGAGACTTTGGTATAACCACAGGAAAGAGGGATCCATTCTTCAAGATAAGGTAGAATCATCTGAACTGCCAGAGTCAGGCATAGTCTCTGACACAGTCTCAGACACAGCTGGCCTGCATTTGCTCACAGCCACAGTGTTAGTACCTTCTCCAGAACCCTGAGAGACCTGTTCCTTCCAACTCTGTGTCTTCTTTGTTTCCCATTCGGTCTGTTTGCTGCAGTAGCTGCCCTGCACCCTCAGCCTGACCGGTCGCTCTTCTTTGTTCAGGGTTAGGCACAGCAGATCCCCCTGTAAGAAACAGCAGCAAGAACAAAACCAGAAGCTTACTCCTTGCACAGCAGACGATGAGGCTGAAAGGTATCTCCAGACTGACCAACCTAATGCCTGGCAGGTTTCAAAGCAATCCCAATGCAGGCTGACTTGGCGGTGAGCTCCCATCTCACAGCCCAGCTCTGAAAGCTGTGCAGCCCAGCTGTATGGGTGGGAATTCATGATAGGGGAACACAGCCTCAACCAAAATCATGGGTTACCTACAGCTTTACGGTCATTCTAATTTCCACTCTCACCTGCTGGAAAACACCAAACACGATTCCTAAAGGAAAACTAGTAACAATGCAATCCTTGCAGCTTTTGATTTGATATGACCAATGCGAATGAAACAATCTGGGAATTCCTTACTTACAGACATTCACTTGGTTGCAGTCCACGGTAAGAGATGCTGGACTAAACTCATGCTCATTTTCTCTTGAGGAATTCTGAAAGGAAGGAACCCAGGAACTGTTACACAACATAAAATTTCATTGTACAGGAGATTTTTATTTGTTTCTTGCTTTAAGAACTAAAAGGCAAGGTCTATACTCTTGTTCCATGATATTTTTTCCTGCTACTATGAGGACTTTCTTCACTAATACATTTCTACCCTCCCTCTTCAGGACATTCACAGGTCTAACATAAGCTGTCATTCATTGAGTAGACTTCAGTACAGCAGACAGGGAAAGAATAACAGCAGCTATAGCATAGACAAAGATGTGAAAACACATGAACAGAGGTGCTGTGGGAAGTAACAGCCACTGGACAATACAGGCTCCCAGACATTAGCCCTACTAACACACAGTCATAGGAAACAGAGAAATAGGGAAGGGACAAAAGTGAAATGCCAGAAGCAAGAGGTGAGCCAGGAATACCCACTAGGAAGGCTATCAGCAATATGAAGGACCACAAACAACAACATCAGCACGGAAGCTTCTTTAAGACAGGGAGAAATAACTCTGTCATAGACAGAAGATAACAGAATAGATCGCCTCCTCGATGGCGTTTCTCTCGCACTACTGAGATCTTTCAGTTAAGTCTCAGAGCATTAACCAAGTTAGGAAAATTATCTCTAGTGACTGGCTGCACATCTCTTGGCTCTCTCTTTCTTTCATTCTTTCTTTGGCTTCCACTGGTGCACTTGGTAAGTGGAAAGACACACAGGCTCAACCCCAACCATCCCGACCAGACAGCCTACTGTCAAAATCATAGCCCTAGAAGACTGAGAAGATGGATGAGAGCTGAAAATGCAAGCTACTGAATACCCATGTGGCTGCAGCACTTCCATTTCCTGAACTAGTGCAAGAATTACCTGAAGGCATCTTTACGCTTGCCCCTTTAAGAATCTAGGACTAAACAGAAGCTGCTGGCTCTTCCTCAATACTCTGTAGCCTACCTTTTCAAATCCATGCTTTGCTTTACTTACATGGTGAACACACTCAGCTCCAGTCCTAAAAAAAAGTCAGATAAGAACAGAGTTTACAAAAAGTCACAAAAACGAAGCAAACTTGTAAATGGCTACTCCAAGTATTTCATTAGGAATCAGGATTTTAGTACCTCTAGCCAACAAGGTACCTTTAATCTATACTTGTGTTAATGTTTCAAAGTCTCACTTAAAAAATAAAAACATGTACTTGTTCTCATATTAGGCTTTCTGCTTTTCCAGCAAAACCAACAAACACTTGAAGAGGAGAAGAACTGTTATATGACATGGAAACGGGGATAAGCAGTGAGTTGAGAAAGTTTTCAAATCCTCATATAGAGAAGGGCAGGTAGCAAAGAATCACAGAAAGACCCTACAAGATGCAGTCCCAGAGCAATAAAATGGCAGCAGAAACTCTGTACAGAGAGGTACAAAGTGATGCATGTGGGGAAAACAAATCCTGGCTTCACACACCAATAGTGCCCTTTGAGCTGATCAGTATCACTGGGGAGATTCTCAGAGCTCAGCACTCAACAGCACTCCCAGAAAATCCAAGGCAACAAGAGGATTTGACTCGGTCTGTTCATGACTGTGGAAGGGGAAAGGTGAGAACAAACACTTCTGATCACAGGGTTGGATCTGGGACTCTCTGCCACACACCTGTGAACAGAGAGGAATTTCCTGGTTTTAAAGGCTACACTCTCTGAAAGAAAGAAGCCTGCTAGACTAACTAATAATGGGCCTGCCTCCGAGAGGTAATCAAAGACTAAGCTTGAAGTCATCCACCATAAGCCAACATTCCACCCTCATGCTGAAGGAGGCTAACAGCATCCAGAGCTGCACTAGGAAGAGTTTTGCCAACAGCTCAAGGGAGGTGACCCTTCCCCTCTGCTCAGGGCTGCTGAGGCCAGTCTGTGTGCTCTGCCCAGACTGGGCTCCCTTTGTGACTGCAGCTGTGGTCAAGCACTGCAGCCAGGTGCCCACAGAAGTTGTGGTGTCTCCACCCTTGAAGTCCACTCAAACCATCCTGGGCAATCCACTCTGGATGATCCTGCTTGAGCAGGAGGGCTTGGACTTGATGATATCAAAGGTCCCATCCACCCTCAATGAATCTGTGCAATCAACAGATAGAGATCTCAGCCTCAAGCTGAGAGGCAGCATCCATCAGCCCACTCAGAGCAACAGGCTGGGGTGCAGCTAGAAAACTGCTGGCAGTTCTTTTCTTGTCGTCCCTGGCTTAGGTTTGCAAGCCAGCTGCTGAGTTCTCATCCCACTGTGATTCTATAGATAATGTTAATACAAAGGAGATAAACAGGGAGACCTCTAGTTAATGGCATGGGAGCCTGAAAACATAGGACAACTTTTCTGCAAGTATGGGCAATGCTGCTTAGAGCCTGTCACCTATGGAAGAAAAGGAAGAATTAAAATGGGGCAAAGGATTACACAGGAGTGAAATATGAGAAAGGTACATGAAACATTAAAAATACTGATATGTGTCCTGGAAGACTTTTTTGTAGTTAACTAACCTGTTGATACCTGACTGTGGGCTTGAGGTCTCTGCTTGGACTTCCACTCTTCTCCCCTTCCCTGATGCTTGCCCTGCAGTAGTTTCTGACACTTCATTTCTTCTCTTCACCTGCAAAACATTGCAAAATTGGCATGGATAAAATTTGATGTTGACTTTTCTATTTTAGAACAGAACTCAGAGTTAATACACATTCATGTTTTGCAAAATTGTTCATACTCTTACAGTGAAAACTAAGAAATAAGTCCAGTATAAAAGGTGAGCAACCTTATTCAAACAAAAGACAAGCACTGAGAGGCCATCCAGAGAATTATGCTCAATGGTGTTAAACAGGAAATACTGCTCCCCAGGACATCCCTTTTGCTCCATCTTCAGAAGAAGGCCTAGGATATAATTAGCAGGAATGCAATGCCAGGAGGGTGAAGGGGATTTTTTGGGGGCATTTTGGATGTCTTCACTAATTCACTGTATCTCCAGACACTTCCCATCTTGAAAACAAGCCTACCTGAGCCCTCACTAAACAAAAAATTTCCAAATAAGCTTAACATTGTTGCTTCTGACACATGCAGCGCCCAGGAAACTATTTAACTCTTCTACAGACTCTCGCAGACTCTCACAGTGAAGGATCCATTTGACAGCTCAGCTCAGACTTGCAGAAAACACATTTAGCTGCAGCCAGCAGGACTCTCAGGTCCTTCATTGAGACTCTGATGGAATTGACAGGAAGACTGCTCTCAACTTAGATGGTTCTAGGTGAGAATTCAGTGCCACCTAACACTGCCTGCCTGACATCTAGAAACAGGAGAACCACAGCATTGCCTATATATTATATTCTGTTTCTCCAAGCTATTCGGAATATAACTTAAAAGACAAACCACAGGACAAAACCACACACACAACTTACAAGCTCATCACTGTCCTTGTTTACTTCTTTACCTGTAACAGAAGTATTACAAAATTTGGTGAATATTTAGCCTGGACATTCTTTAACTGTCTTAAAAGGACATTTTGCATTGCACCCCACTTTCTGAGAACAAGATAAACTACTCAGAAATTATACTGGACTTTGCATACGAGATGCTGACATTGAAAAACTCCAAACACAGCTCTTTCAGAACTAGAATTCCTGGCTATGAATACCACGTGTTGATGGGATGGGGAAAGCTGCTTTCCTTGAAGAAGTCCAAGGAGTCTTCAGAAGAGCAGAAGGTACTGAAAAACTGCTAGCACCTGTGTTCTGGACACCGGGTGGAAGATGCAAGGACAGCTGAAGCATAGACTCCACAGAATACTGGCCACCACGCATGGGATCCATACATGTTTCAGTGACCGAAAGTAAGAGCACATTATGCTGTGCATAACCGTAGAATAGAAGCATTTCATAGCTATGTGGAGAGGGCAGTTAAATACTGGAGTAAGGTGTACAGGGAAGGGAGTAAATTCTCCATGTTTAGAAGTTTTTAAATCCAAACATGGTCTTTTTGGTAGGGGATGCTACACACAAGCAAATGGGTGAGACTAAGAAATGACTTGTCCATTTTATAAAGGGGACAAGAATATCTACTAAGCAGTCATAAGAAAAAACAGCAGCTTTTTCCAGGGACCAATGGCCAGAACAGGAAATAGTAAGAATAAACACTCAGTTTTCACAACAGAGGAGGTTAAATGTAGAGTCCCACAGAGGTGTCAACTGGGGCCTGAGGCTGTTCAGGGAATTCATAGAAAACTGGAAAACAAGACAGTAGGGAGGTGACAGCATTTGCTAATTTTACAGAAAACATTATTCCCATTATTACTATCATTATTTAGAAAAATACATTCTTTCATTGGGAAAACAGAAACAAAGAGCGTGGAGTTCAATGTCAACAGACGTAGTCAACCCCAAGGAAGAAAAACGTGTTCCATAGACATGTGCTGGCCCCAGCCCAGCCCCTGACATTAAAAAATGAAGGTTGGGAACCACTGGGCAGTGCTTCATAGAAATACTAGCTGAAGAGTGAGCAGTGATTCAGGAAGCTTTAGAAAAGCAATACACACTGTTCGGCTCCGTTTCAAATCCATGCTACAGCCATACTGCATGCAGCTTTGCTCCCTCTAATTCAAAGGCACAGTAGAGGAAGGGAAAAAGAAAGGGAAAATATGAAGATCATAGATGCTTCCACAAATTATCCAAACATACCCATACAGACTTACCACAAGGTATGTTTTGCTGAAATGAGTTCAGTTCTAGATACATAGTGCAAACGTAGGGATAAGGCACAAGATGGACATTCTCATGTTTGAATCTCATCTTCGATACTCTCTCCCATTTACTCAAATCTGAGAATGATGGTAAGACTTAAGAACACAGCACTAACACCTCAAAGGAGCAGGAGTTCCGACAATGTCCTCTTGTAAAGTTTCTAAAGTCAGACCATACTGAACACATGTATGAGGGAGCAGACACAAGTTGTCAAAAGGAACTTTGTAACAACAAAACCTGCATGTGAGAATGTTCAAAAATTAGCTTCTACATGCTGGTGCTGTGCTATGGCACAAAGCTTTTACACTCCTGTCTTTTGACAGCAGCTATCACCACTGCAAGGTTTAGAGGAGAAGGAAAAAAAGTTGGTGGCTGGTCCTAAAGGACTAAGGAGGAAGAATAAAATACAGGGAATACTGGGTGGAGGACATTTGTTTCACTTTTACACCTAGGCTTCAAAGACTACATTGAAGAGGTGACCCAAACAACTGAGTGACAATCCTGCAGGATTTGTGTGTTCAAAAGCCTGCTTTAAGTCTTCCAGGTCTCAGCTTAACTACTTCTAGCACAACTCACTCTGTGAGGTGACTTTTGCTCCTCTCAGCCACCTGTGTGGGTACATAAGCATATATTCACATTCACTCCCACCCAAGAAACAACTTTTATATTCAACATCCCTTTAGGCAACGTAAGACTTCATGGGAATGTTATCCTAGTCTCTCAGGTTCAAGCTAACTTCTTCCTTTACAGACTGAGAACAGCTTTGCAGGTACAATCGATCCCCAGAGGCTCATGGATGTCATTTAATCCCAATGTATCTTGCAAGAAAACTACCGCAGTCTTCTCTCCTACTGAGCCTATGAGGAGCATCTTACATTCTACTGACCTTCTGAAACCTCTGGTGCCTCTGGTAAAGGCAAAAACTGAGGAGGATCTTCAGTTAACATAATGCTGCAAAGCTCAAAGCAGTTGTACTCCAGCTAAAGACCTGCACGCTTCTGGACATGAACATCAAATTCAGCAGTGCCCCACAGACACAAGTCATTTCTTTGACAAATAGGAAAAAAAGGATACATGGAAAAATAGTGAAGTGGTCTGTAGAAAATGGATGCAAGTCGTCAAGATTTCCAAGGATTACTCGAATCGCTTCCTGAAGAGGCCAAAAAAAGGGAAGAATATTAAGAGCAGAGCCACAGTTCCACCATCAAGTACAGGTTTGAGGCTTGGGAAAAATTTAAAATTACAGTTTGCACAAATCACAGAAGAGCAGGTTCTAGATATTTTGCTTTTCCTCATCCCCTTCTTTGCCCATCACCTTAAAGTGAACTGCACTAACAGGCTCATTGAAATCAAAGTGAGTGAATATCTTAATCTTGCATTAACATTAACCATTATTACAGAGGGTGGAGGTGTGCTTTTAAATGTAGTAAGTTTTGCATTCAAGAAGTCTCTTTTTACCAGGAAAACATGTGCAGTATTGACCTGCTTTAAGATATAAACATATTCCCCTTTTTCTGGATATTGACCCAATTCAATGAACAGGAACTGTAATTCTGCCCCAACAAAACCCTGCTTCAAAAATGGGAAACATTTTCTGGTAATACCTTTCAGTACTTTTCAAAAATGAAAAAAATTTAAACAAACACCAAAACCCAAACCATTGATTTCCTGTATCAGTTAAACCCAGCACATTTTCTTCAATAATATTTTTAATGCTATTACTGTACTCCAAAGACACTTTTAAACGAAGTAACAGAAGTGCTTTTAAGCAGGCAATAAATAGAGTTGTCTCATTTGCTCAGGAAGGGCAGGGGCTTCTTTCTGTCTCAGGAAGAAGACGACAATAACAGTTGCCATCAGGCTTGGTCACAAAGTAATGGCACCATTAAAAGAGCCACCACTGATTGCAGTAGCTCCACAACTAAGAGGAAAGCATGTGCAACTGAGCATTAGATCAGTCTCTGTCAAACTAGCTCTCCAGTACTGACACAGCTCCTGGAAAACCAGGGGGTGTTGAAAGCTAGTTAAGCCTGAGAAGTTAAAAGCAACGGGCAGGTCTGGGGCTGAGAGCAAAGCCACGGGCAAGTGCTACTGTAGGATTAATCTGAGCAGGAATCAGAGAGGAATGGGGGAACTCACTCAACAAATAGGCATTTTCATTTATCCAATGCTAACAGTCTAGCTTGAGATATTTCAATTGTCTTCTATGCTAATGCTGCCTGTCAAGGACAGTTTTCATTTATACCATTTTTTTACCATTATACTCTCCAGAGAGGTTCCCCATCACTCTCACTCGAAGCACCGCATCTTACAAAATATCCTCAGTCCCATAACAAACAAAAGATTTGTTCAGCTGACCTTTCATCTCAGTTTCTGTGAACCTGCTTCATCTCCTACCTCTAACTCCTTGACAGCACTTTCCATGTTGTCGAAATCAGGAGTACTGTGAAACAAGCAGAGAGTTAGTCCCACCCGAACCAAAAAGCAACAGAGCTATCTTTGGTGTAGAGTTTAAGCAACAACAAAACATCATTCCCATTGCACAGAGAAAATACTCAGCGGGCAGATGAATTTCTTCTCCATTATTCTACAAGGACTTCTGTATTTTGTGCCCGTTTGTATTTTGTGGGAGACCAGATCTTTCCAATCGATTCTCAGTAACCTTTAAGGTTGTTTTCTGACATGGTGCCCTCAAACCAGCACCTCTGTCTTCCAGCCTACCACAATGCCCTTCTGCCCAAGGGACTGCAAGAAGGAACCGGCAGGACATGCCTCTTAATCACCTCCACCGTGCAAACCTGCAGAGAAACAGGCCTTCACAGCTTGGATGCCGGGAGTTGTGTACTGCCTGCAACAGTGTTCCCAAACATTAGTTACATCCTTTGTAAGACAGCTTCTCAGAAGCTGTTTGCTGTGAGATGTCAGCCAAGAATAAAATGCAGAAGGAGAGAGAAGGTCTTACAGAAAATCCAAACACATTAGAAAGTAAAGAAATCACACAAATGTCACTTGGAAATAAGAAAATAAGTGAAGTGCGAGCAATTATGCCATGCAAGCATTCTCTAGTACATGGCTTAGTAACTAGCCATTTTCACATCTTCCACATTCAGGGTCCCCAGCCAGAACTCGGTCAGAGATGAGAGCTTTTCTTCCTCTTCAGAAAGTCTCTCTCCTTGCCTGGTACAGCATAAGTTAATGAAAGGAATTACATTCCTTTTCTGCAGTGCACTACAGCAGGACAGGTACCACGCACCCAAGACTTAACGCTGTGGTCACAAAGTCTTCATGGATCAGCAGGAAAACAAAACTATGATTCAAGAAGGCACGTTGTAATGGTGATAAGAAGAGGGTGGGAAGAACATCCATCCAGGGTCTCCTGACAAGGATATCAGGACTCACATCTGACTGCAGGCTATTCATTGCTCGGGTTGCGGGGCTGGGGAGGAGGGGGTGAGTATTGTCTTTTAAGCTGGAGTGTAGAGATGCAGAAACAGTCTCATCTTTAAAGAAGGGGAAAACCTTCATTGTTCCCTGGTTTTTTCTGGGAATTCAGAAGACCTTCAGTGAAGCTGACCTTGCTCCAGCAATATGCATGTAGATGATGGGCTCTATGATCAGCTCTTGCAACTCTGTCAATGTTCTTTTGGGAATCTGGCCTCAGATTAGTCACCATCTTATTGCAGGCAAAAGGAGTTTCACTTCCCAAATCTGCAGGCAGACTGATAGCATTACTCTGGACATAAGGCTATGGATGCAGTTAGGACTTACTCCTTCACTCTCTCTTAGCAACTGGGAGTGAATCCAGATGCTCTGAATAAGCACCCCCACTCACCACAACCATGACACAGTGAGGAAGTTTCACAAGTTTTGCTGCACAAGTTGTTTTGCTATACTGGACCATGTTGACATGAAGGCATGAAGACAGACTTGACAAGCTCACTACCAATTCCAGAAATCATTGTGAAACACAAAAGGTCCTTCAAAAGTCTCACCTCCTGCTCCTTCAACTCTACCAAAGAATTGCAATGCACATGAGACATGCAGGGGTAAAGACAGACTCACTTGGACAAAGGGAGAGCTCTCAGAAACATGCACACACTACCAGCAGAGCTTTCCAAAGGGATTATGCTGAGGGAAAGAGCTCAGTTACAGACAAGAGCAACATTTCAAGGATCTTCTGAACACCACATGACACCACAAGACAGACAACACATCCTCCTTTCCAAAGCGAACAAGAGAACAAAACAAGGAGGAAGGTTAATCCTCTTGTATGTGACACTGTTCCAGGAAAAATGCTAACAAGCAAAGCTAAAGAAACAATGGTGTTCTACTTCATCCCAAAATAAAGTCATGCAACAGCATTTCAAAGACCCAGCCTACTTCCACAAAGGAAAAAGGAGACAAGTGTGGCAAGAGATTTCATGTACCTTCAGGTCTAGAGACAGCCTATTTGGCATGATGCTGCCAGAGCAGCTCAAACTTCTGTGATTATAGATCACAATGTCCAGGATTCTGAGTCCTCTCTCAACCTAAAACTCCAGAACCCCTTGAGTGAGCTGGTCAAGGTTTTGCCCACTTGCAAAGCACTTGCCCATCACCTCTGTGTGTCTGACCAGCACACTCAAGCACATTCCTCAGGGATAGCCTTTTCTTTTACCTGTGAAAGATCACCCTCTTCACGTGTTTTACGTCTTTCCTGTCTCGTGCTTCAGTTACTTTGCTGGCTACTAACCCCAACTTCCTATTTGAGGCTTACCACACAAATGTTACATGCTTACCACAACCCTCATATTCATTGTCCCCAGCACACCCAAAGGCAGTTTTCCTTCATTTTTCTTACGTGCCAGCAGTACCACAGACTAAAATACACTCCCTTCCCTTCACTACAGTGCCTCTAGAAACTGAGAGAAGCAGTTATCCTAAAAATCCTGCTCAGCCCCTCTGCCTGCAGGAGAGGCTCACTCTTGTTCCAAAACAAGACAGGTTCATCACAAACACATACGAAGGAGGCAGCCTTGAGAGAAAAATTCCTGAGAACACAACAAACATCTGCCAACAGCCACAGAGAGCTTCCGAAGCAGCATCCACACTTGAGCGCCAGATTACAAGGCCAGTGAAAGGCACACTGCTAACAGCAGACAGCCCAAGAAACAAGTCCATCCTCTCCAAGGCAGTGCTGCTTCTGACTGGGATGCGCTGTTAATTTTCTCCACAGTAGCTCAGATGTGGCTATGCTCTGGATTCCTGCCGGAAGCAGTGTTGATAACACAGGGATGGGTTAGCTGCTCCTGAGCAGTGCATATATAGCAACAAGGCCTGTTCTGCTCCTCACGCTGGTTATCTGTGTGAGCTCACTGGAGCTGCACAAGGAGTTGGGAGGGGACAAGGCTGTGACAGCTGACCCCAGCTGACCCAAGGTGTATTCCAGACCACAGGACGGATGTCATGCTCAGCAGTAAAACCAGGGGGTGGGGGGGGAAGAAGGAGGACAGGGAGACACACAGCTGCGTTACAGCATTTGTCTTCCCAAATAACCGTTAAGCGTGATGGAGATGGCTCTAAACACCTGCCTGCCAGTGGAAGCAGTGAATGAATGCCCCATTTTGCTTTGCTTGCACACGTGCCTTTTGCTTTACTTATTTAACTGTCATTATCTCAACCCATGGGTTTTCTTTTACCTTCCAGGATCCTCCCCCTCATCCCACTGTGGGGCAGTGACTGAGTGACCATGTGGGGTGTAGGGGTTGAATAACTGCAAAGGCTGGGGAGCTTCTCACTTAAACACTTAGAAAATTCAAAATACTGTCAGGAAAAGCAGCCCCTTCTCCAGCTGCAGCACAAACCCCAGGCAAGGCAGTGAAATGAGAGCATTTTTACAGCTCAGTTTACTCTCTCAGGCCAACACCCAGCAAGGGGAAGTGCAGGAGCAGCTTTTAAGTGACCACTTCCAGTGTGTGTGAAAGCAGGCAGGAAATGAGGCGCTCCCGAGATCTGAATTTAGGGTTTGATCTTAACTCACTGCTACACGCTGCCCTCAGACCGCAGGCTGCTTCGGCAGCTTCACCGTGCTCACCTGCTGAACTGGCCATACCGGATTTTAAACTTGTACACACGCCTGCCCGCGTGAAGGAGCCTTGTTTCAGGCAACGGGCAGCTGAACGGTTTCAATGGCATCTTCCTCCCTGCACGCCGGCCTAGGGAAGGAGCCAAACGGGGGTTACTGAATCTCCCCCAGCTCCCCCGTGTCACACAACCACCGATGAACGCCGCTGTCGCCCTCAGGACCCGTGCGGAGCCTCCCCCCCGCAGCACCTCCCGCCATCCGGAACAGCACCGGACCGCGCGGCCCGGTGCGACCGGGGGTCCGCAGCACGAGCAGCGGGCGGGCTCGAGCTGACCTGCGGCCGCGCTGCTCCGAACGGGGCTCCCGGCGGCCCCGGAGCTTCACGGGCCTGTCTGTGCCGGGGCTGCCCCAGGCAGTACCGTGCCGCTGCCGTGACCCACGACCGGCTGCGGGGCACGGGAAGGATCCCCCGGGTGCTGGGAGGAGGCCGGGACCCGTTGCGGACGCGAGCCCAGCGCCCCGGCAGGCGAGAGGGCCCCGAGCAGTGCGCGGCGCCGCGGAAGGAGACGGGTCCCGCCGCGACCGCCGACTGCCCTTGCGTCAGGAGCCGAGTTCGGCCGAGCCGAGCCGAGCTCAGCCGAACCGAACCGAGTTCAGCCGAGTTCAGCCGAGCCGAGCGGGCAGGAGCCCAGCCGGAACCGAGCCGAGCTCAGCCGAGCCGAACCGAGTTCAGCCGAGCCGAGCCGAGTTCAGCCGAGCCGAGCGGGCAGGAGCCCAGCCGGAGCGGAGCCGAGACGAGCTCAGCCGAGTTCAGCCAAGCCGAGCCGAGCCGAGCCGGGCCGGGCCGGGCCGCAGCCCAGCCGGGACCGAGCCCAGCCCAGCCGGGGCGCACACGAAGGGGCCGGTGCCCGCCTGTGGACGGGCGTCCCGGCGGCGGTGCCGGGGCAGGGGCGGCTGCAGGAGACCCGAGCGGCCCTCGCTCGATAGGTTCCAGCACACGGCCCCCGCCGGCAGTCGAGCATCCGGCTGAGCACGGCGCAAGGGAGGAAGGATGGGAATGGACTCCGGTGCCAGATCCACGCTGCAGGGCCCCAAGCCACCAGACGCGCACAGCACCGCTGCCCGTGCCTTGCTTGGCAAGCAGAACCCAAAGCCACATACGCCGAGACAGGGATGCAGTCAGTAGGAGCGAGGGGTGGCTCTGGCCCCAGCCTGGCTTCTCAGCGCAGCTTCTCGGCAGCTTTTGCAGAGCTCAAGCCCATCACGGCGGCTCCCGGCCCCACAGCAGCCCTGCACACAGCAGCTCAGTACCATCACCACGGGCTTCTCAGAAGAGACAGGGAAGACAAGGGCCAGGGGCTGTGTGCACCATGCAAACACCCTGGCCTGGTGCCCATCCTCTTTTCTTCCAAGCCAAAGCTTTTGGGCTTTTCTTCTTCCAGGACCAGCTGCCCATGACACTGGGAGTCAGGTTCCTCCTTCCCAATGAGACTGATGGGCTCTGTGCCACCATCCCGCTGTACTTACACAACTCAACACAGCCTCCCCTGCTCAAATGCCTCGCTCAGTGTGTTCAAGTAACAGCAAGGGCCTCAGAAGCGCCTTAATATCCCCATGCCCATCCCTGCCCTCTCCTGGGAGGAGCATGCTGCAGGACAAGGAGACAGTGAATTGGTAACTTGTTCTGCTCATCAATGGGCAGCACAACAGGGAGAGAGCATTTGGGCTGGAGCGGCCCAAAGCACTGGGTTTCCTCACACACTGACCACTGGATATGCAACCTGGGCTCCCAGAGGTCCCCCATAAATCTGATCTCTCATTCCACTAACGTGGCAGGTGCCCAGAGTCCTGCAGGGCTCCTAAAGGGTGCTAAAGTGCTTTCTTGGAGCCTCCCTTCCAATGCAGGCTTAGAGAGGGTCTTTGCTCCCACTGTGCAGCTGAAGCTTTGCTAATAGGAAAGGGAAGAGCAAGATGATCCGAGAGTTGGGCATCTGGTCTCATCCCACACAGCAGGCTCTATGTGACCAGGACTCTGAGACCACAACAAATTCAGATGCTGCTAAGAGGGATTTCAAGATTAACCGGTACTCTCAGGGTACTCTCCTTACCCTGGGGCCTGCAGAGCAGAAAGAATTTCTTGGCAGTTTACTGTGCCTTTTGAGCAAGGTAACGGTGGAAGGAGACCAAGTGTATGAGGGAAATGAGCCCTGCAAGGTGGCTGAGAGCAATCGCCACCCCAAAGCCTCGCCAGGCATTGCCCCAGGCTGCAGGAATGACTTGCAGAACAAGAAACAAAAGGAAATGTTGTTCCTGCTGCCACTATACCAAATGCCAGACCTGATGCTGGTGATGCGGTTTCAAGGAGCAGCAGCAACACATGATCTTCAAAGACACGCAGGCAGGACCGTGTCCTTCACACTGAGAGAGGATCAATGGCCATGAGCTCAGGTGTTCCTGTCCCACTCTGCAAGAGGAACTGGCTGAATCCATGTAAGGTGAAGGATCATGGACGGACCTCGCGTTCCAAGGTCAGACTCACACATCAGCAAGGGAAGCAAGAAAGAGCTATCGTGGTCCTGCTGCCAGGAGCCCCCCTGGGCTACGCGTGAAGCTGTGGCAAAGTTGGCTTGGAGCAATAATCATCACGAGAAGCAAAAGTTCACCTTAAAAAAGTTATTTTACTGCCTCATTATTAAATACATAAATTAGTAACCTTAGCAGTAGAAATGTGTGTGCCACAGTGTGCCTGGGTGACAGCCGCGGGAGGAATTTCTAGAACGGATGACGAACAATGGGCACAAACAGGGGAGACTGAGCTGAGCTCTTAGGCAGAAGCTCTTCCCTGTGAGGGTGCTGAGGCGCTGGCACAGGGT
>JBCJKH010030074.1:0-18127 GCA_039877255.1 Loriculus beryllinus | reverse complement strand
AGGGGCAGGATCACCTCCTTCGACCTGCTGGTCACGCTCCTTTTGATGCAGCCCAGGATACGGTTGCTTTCTGGGCTCTGAGCGCACACTGAAGCCGGCTCATGTTCATTGTCTCATCGACCAGCACCCCCAAGTCCTTCTCCTCAGGGCTGCTCTGAATCTCCTCTTTACCCAACCTGTAGCTGTGCCTGGGATTGCTCTGACCCTGGTGTGGGACCTTTTGTGAAGAAGAAGGGGGCAATGAGTAAATCTGAGTCTGTTTTGGGGTTCTTTTTGTTTGGGGTTTTTTTGGGTTTGGGTTGGTTTTTGGTTTTTTTTTCCCCTCGCAAACCTCAGGGATTTACCTAAGTTATTTGATTTTTATTTATTGTTCCCCTAAACTTTTATCTCTAGATATGGCTACAAAATGTGGTTTGTGTAGACCCCTATTGGCTTTTATTATTTTATCTGGAAGATGGCACTATGTTCCTTTAGTGAATCGACAGCATCAAAGCAAGTAATTTGTATGGTAATCCAAAAAGAGGTTATTTATTGGCACATGTTAGGTTTCTGGCATACAAGAGTGGGTGAATGTTCTGCCAGCAAGCTAAGGTAGCAGCAAAGCTACTCATGTTTGCAGGACATCTTGCATATTAATATGCGTTTTCCTCAAATTCAACCATACTACCAGTTGGGTGAGCACAGCACAGTCACCCAAGTCTGTGTCTCTGAGATGTGCATCTTTTTCTCTTGTAATGTATTTTGTAGCACCACATCTCCTGCCAATCTTAGCTGGTGACTGCCATGTGTTAACAATTTTCCTAACACAAAACCAGCTAGCTAGCACTGCATCTTTCTGCTTTGGTTAGACCCTGGACCACGACACAGATTTCAAAGCATGTGGGAGCTCTGCTCCCATTTAATTTTGTAGTCTTGTCATCGGTTTTTCTGTTTTCAGGCGGGCTGCTTTCTCTCTTGGTGCCACCTTCTTTAAAGTGAAGCAATAGCATTATTAGAGAATCGCTGGTTTGAAGAATAAGGCTGTTAGACAGAGAGCAGAGCACATAAAATAAACCCCACAGTTTAAAGAGGTTTTTGCACAGCTTGGCTGAATGATGCTTCCTTCACTCCAGCATCTTCTTTACTGCAGCTTTTTGTGGGGTGAGTTCTGTGATGCTCGAGAGGCCTTCTTCCATCTTGCAGTGTTTTGGGGACCAGACACCATACGGGCATACCCCTGTCTGTGGCTAATGCTCCAGCCTGTGTTTCCTTGTGAAAGGATAGGGCTGATTGTGTGTGGAGGCAACTGCAGTGGGAGGGGAGCTGCTGCCTGAAGAAGCAGGTCCAGGGAATGGAGGCTGTGGCGGCAGCAGTGCCCAAGAAGCCAGTTCTTTCCAGAGGCAAACTGACAAATTGTTAAGAGATTCATTTTCACTTATGAGCCATGAAATAAAGCTCATATAATAAAGCAATTTACTACTATGCAGTCCCATTGATTTTTATGAGTTGTCTGGTGTTTCATAGCAGAATGCTATGAATGCTGCTTTCTCCTGGACATTTCTGATTTGTCTATTATTTACTCAGTGGTTCAGTCAGGAGCCCACTGAGCTTTTTATAGTATTCAAATGGGAGACATTAGCATAGCATGGGTGCTTTAATGCACTTACATAGGTATCTTTCATATGTTCTTATTGATCAAGTCCTTGTATGCTAACTAAGTGCTGTCCTCCCCATTTCCACAGACAAAACTGAAATACAGAAGGGAAACTAATTGCAAATGTCACATGCAGGCTTTAGCAACAAATACTGAATCCCACTTATTCCAAATCTAGCATCCTACCTCCAGGATCATTATTTTTCCTTTGAGAAGGTTTTTTGCTACTGTTTGTAGGTGTCAGAGTTGATTGTGCACAGAAGAAGTCTCGTCTCTTTGTTATTTATGTGCTGTTTTCTTTGGTTTGGTGAGACTTAATCCTGCTCTGTACTGAGCCTTGATTTAGAATTGTTGCAAAGGAGCCTAAATCAGGTTCTAGGGTTTAAAAGGCCCTAAAAGCAATTATTAATTTATGAGGGTAAATTGTTGGTAAGATAATGTGAGCATGTGGAAACAACTCTTGGGGTCATTAAAAAACAAGAACGGAGTTATTGACTGATCATATGTCAATAAGCTTCCCTTACAAGCATGGACATTGTATCCTGTAAGACAGAATGGGAGGGAAGGTATCTGCTCTTGCTAATACAATATTAAATAGAAATTCTCTCTACTTAATCCTCTTATTAGGTATTGTGTTACTTTGGCTGCTAGCATGTTTGCTACTTGTTGGTAAGAGCAAGTAATGAAGTGATCTGTTATTTTTTGAGAACATTTAAATGGCTTGTATAAGAAGGGCTGATACAGCAATCAATTTATATCTGTGCAGTGCAAAAGGTGATATCCATATGGGTCCAAATCTTGTAAGGAATGGGAAAAAAATTTAGTAAAAGTTTAACATCTTAACTGTCAGAGACAGAGAATGGATTCTGTCTTGCAGGGGATGAACACAGTTTGCTCGCTGGTGGCAAAGTTTTATTTTAACATGAGCCTGGTAATACGAGATGTGGAAAGCCTTTAACCTCCCTATGTAATTGTAAGGAACTGAGAAAACCAGGCCCCTCCTGGGATGGCTAAAGACTTGTTTCTTTGTTTCTCTATGTTTCTGTTTTGTGTGTTCATTGTAATGAAATTTATGGGTTTCAGAGGCAGAGAGTGGGGGCTGAATTCAGTCATCTTACTAATTCCATTCCTCTCACCAGGCTTGCAATGGTAAGGTGCTGTGGAGTTTGGTGGCTCTACATGGTGGCCGAGTGATCAGTAAACAGGAACAGACAGGGAGCCTCTGCAAGGTGACCTGGAAAATTGATGTGGCAGCTGCTTTGGCTTCTGTGCACAACTGTCCCAAGAAAACAGCATCAGAAGAAAAAACATCATTTCATGGAGGTAAGGAAACAAAAACTTCTGAAAACTGGGACCTGACTCTGCTTTTACTCCAGTTGAATGCTACTTTCTACAAAGAGGCTTGTAGTAAAAAAATTCAGCTGGCTATGAACAGAGTAAGAGACTATGTAGGATGAGCAAATTATACAGACCAGGTTCTGTGCAAATGTGAATTTGACTACAGAAAATGTTAATCTAAAAAAGAATTAGTGATTTGTGAAAATGCAGTTGCTCTGTGTTCACATGAACCAACTGAGCAAGGCCTGGGATTGTCCTATAGAAAGAATAATCCTGATTTTATGTTTTTTTCTGCTGATTTAAATATAGTCAACCCATGCTAGACCTTAATCAATGCATCTGTGGTGCTGTACTTGGTATGAAAAAATCCCCGTCTGCAGCACACCCAAGAGAACCAAGGAACTCTTCTAGAAAGCCAGGGCTCTTTGAAATATTCATGAATCTTTAGCAGTTTCCTAAGATAGAATTTCAAATTCCTTTTCTTTTCCTTACTATAACAAGTAATAGTTTACAAGATGTAAAACCTTTATTGTCCAACAAGATGAAAATGCCCCCTCCTTTTCTTCACTTCTTACAATTCTGATTATGATTCCTATAATGCAGATGGTCCACTAACAACACGGATTAGATACGTGTAACTCAAATTTTGAGTTTAGGTTGATCTAATGGTGACATTATCTGCAAAAGGCTTGAATCCACGAGGTTCAGTAAAGCAGTTTAGAGCAGAAGGGGAAGACCTGATGTAGCAGAGCCATTTGTGTAGATTTTCATGAAGTATAAATAAAAACAGGGTAAGAAAGTATAGAAAAACAGTGCTCAGTATCATATTTAAGTAATGGTAGGCCAACAGTTCTTCATGTTAACTGAAACAATATCACACTAAGGTTTGTCTGGATGGGGGAACGTAGCAAGCACTAAGGTAAATTGCAAGTTTAATGATGTTTTCTGTAAGGACAAGCCCTAAGGGGAATGTCTGACAGTGTGGAACCACCATGCGGAGTAACCTGCTGAACTACTAATTACATTACAGTCAAAATCAATATGGACAATCGAAGCAAGGCTAGAAGCTATGACACATTCTTTCCTCATACTTGCACTGAGTCACCTTGCTTTGTAACAGAAACATCAGATAACTTGCACAATCTCTTCGGATTTTTTTGTTTCTGGGCTAGCAGAGCTGGATATGATTCCTGGTAGGGTTTATGAACCTTTGTACAAAGCCAGCAATGTGAAACTGCTTTCTAAATAACTTTCCTATTACTTTTAAACTGCAGAAGGGAATCAGGTTGTCCAATATCCTAATTTTAAATAACCTTTCTCCAGAATAAATCTCAATGTCTCTTCGGTAATAACATGGTTTGTGGCTTTGCACATTTATTGCTGTGAATTATAAAACTTCAATTACAGCATTATTTTCAACAAATTTATTTTAAACCCCATCAAAATATTGATCTTGAGATTGGAAACATCTCAACATTTTTCGCTACCATACCACATCCCCCTATTTTACAAGCAAATTGATCTTGTAACATGGTCATCTGGCATAGCAGTAAAACAAGGAGTGGAACTATTTCTGTGTTTTCTAGAGCACTTGGAAGTCCATGTAGTGTAAGGGAGCACAGTTGTCTCTTCTGTGCCACGTAACATCACTGCTTTTCAGTGACAGAGGCCAGTAGGATGTAGATATCAACAAAGGTCTAACTCAAGTTGTAGGAGAAAGGCAGTAGCTGGAAACTCAGGACTGAGATCATCTACAGGAGGTTTTTGCCTAAGGTTCAGGTTCACCACAAACTATTATTTCTGAATGTAATACATATTTCTGTATACCTGTCTATGCCTTTTTACACACCTGTAGAGTTTCAAGTGACACAAATTGCTCCACAGACATGAGAGCAAATGAAGTCTGTTGCCAGGTGGTTTTATGTCCTTGCTCCCTATGCCTTTTCTGGCACAGTAACCCTGGCAATGTCTCCAGTTATTTTGCTTCTGCCCACCTTCTCCAGTCCTGTTCATATCCCATGGTTGCCAGCAGTGCTCCAGCATGATGGCTGGTGCTGAATTAAGCTTGTCCTTTGTGGCTGATAAAACATCTGTGATGTCCAGTACTTGCCATGAGGTCACTCTTAAGCTGTCAGAGGTGTAGCTGCTGTGGTGGGTATTTGCACGTGTTCATTTCTAATACCTGTTGGTTATTCCTGTAGTGAAATAGAAAAGTCCTTTAATATTTCTTTAATACCATTTTCCTGGCACAGGCCCTGACTTAAATACAGCCGTTTTCATTGGCACCACTATTGCTTTTAATAGGTCATTCTGAGGTGTATCGAGGTGTCTGGCAATATTCCACCTCCCATTTGTGCTCTGCTCCAACTTTTAAATGAATACTCTGATTCCTTCTATGTCTTCCCAGATACTGATTTTAATTCTTGGTAGTACAGTATGAAACTACTAATAAAGCCAAATCCAGGTAGAATTTGTGTGTGAGGACACTGCTTAGTATTGTAAACCATCTTAACTTAATAGGACCTATCGCATTTCTCACCTGTCACAATGAATGACCAGAACATTGGCTCCCTGTGATGCGAGAGGGCTGTTTGCCTTCAACATGCAGTATCTCTTGTATGCAAACAGGTCAGGGCTTCTACAATCAGGAGTATCTTGTGCTGGCTGACCTGGCTTATTTGCCAAAATTACTACTTTAGAAGGGTACTTTGCAGCTCCTGCTAGGAAAAATCGAGCTTGTTTTTTCTATAGGTCAGGGAGAAACTGCAGGTCTTGCAGTTCTCTCTGATACCAGTGGAATAATGGATCCCAAATACTCTCTGAACTAATTTCATAATCTCATTTTTACATAATTTTGGCTATTTCATTCTGATGAACAGCTAACAATACCATTCCTTCATTGATTAGGGATGCTGCCTTTTCCAAAATGTCATCTAGGACTTTTTTATTCCCTTTACATAAGGCAGTGTATAAAATTCCCCATGAAGTTTAACCTCTCCTTGAAGCTCACCTTTTTTATCTACTTCAATTCATAGTTACAGCTTTAATTGCACCTCCTGGACAAATACAAAATTTGGGAGAATCTCTCTTTCAGGGGAGAAACTGTGCAAACTTATTAGTGATGAAACCCTACTCAAGGGGAGATTTTGGCATGCAGGAGGGCTCCACAGGCCCCGTGGGCTGTACACTCCTTATGGAGTAAGATGACTCTTAGTCATGTGTGCATCCCATCTATAGAAATGTGGTTTGAGTCAGACCTTGACCAGGATTATGGATGGGAGGTGGTGGTGCACACGGTTCACAATAGCCCTTGGCTGTTGTGGTCCCTGTCTCTTTGGCTGTGTCTCTCCCAAATTCGCAATCATGACCCCTTAGAAGTGATGGTGATATGAAAATACAAGGGCACGTAGTGATAGGACAGGGGGGAATAGTTTTAAGCTGACAGAGAGTAGATTTAGATTAGAGATAAGGAAGGAGGTCTTCCCTTCAAGGGTAGTGAGGCACTGGAACAGACTTGGCTGTGGCTGCCCCATTCTTGGCAGTGTTTAAGGCCAGGTTGGATGGGGCTTTGAACAACCTGGTCTAGTGTAAGGTGTCCCTGACCATGGCAGGGGGGTTGGAAATAGATGAGCTTTAAGGTCTCTTCCAACATAAGCCATTCCATGAGTCTATGGAATGATGAATAATTTTTCATTTGAACCAGCAAAGAACTGTTCCAAGAGCTATGGAAAAGAAAGGAAACCTGTTTGAAGGCTGATGATGTGTCAAGTGTACTGAAGATCACTTTTTTCTTGCTCTGGATATGCAGTTTTGGGTTTCCCATTCCTTTTACCCTGCTAGTATTTTAGCTGTAACAATATAAATTATTTTCCCTGCATGCAGCAGAGTAAGAAGTTCTGCGCACAGAGTAAACACATTTTATGTGCTCAACCTTGAGAAGCTGAGTGAAGGTCATTTTTATCAATGACTGCATTGCAGCTCCTTTGTCATGAAAACCTGTGGCAAAAGTGGATAAAATTTGTCAGAAACTAGTTTGTACTTCAATGACAAGTGTATCTCTGTGCTCATTCCTAATAGAAGTGATTTTCCTAATGTTCACTTTAAAGCAGAGCTATCTAACTTCCTTTTCAGCTTGGGTTAGAGCCAGTCTTAACTTAGCCCACTGGCATTTAGTAGATTTTAGTAGATTTAGCTGTTGCTTGAGTGGTTGCTGAGGCATGTTACTACGATTACACATGGTTGTTGTCAACCACACCTGAAGCCTTACTCGGAAAGCTGATCTTCAGTCAACTAACTCTTTTCTGAAGTGAATAAGCCCTTGGCTAAGGACAGAACAGGCTTTTGTTAGGACTTTCTTGGCCTAATCATATTAGATGTGAACTTGTTATGCTTGCTGTAGTAAATACAGCATCCGCTGTGAATACTGGCTCATACAATACACAATAGAAGCTTTATTCTGCATCTTCCTATTTCGGCAGTAGTTTGTCTCTCTGGACTCTTGCTGGAGCCGCAAGTTACCCAAGCAAAGCCCTGCAGCCTGACAATAAACAAAAGGACATCATCAAAACTGATTAATAAACATGCTGTGTTCCCAGGGATATTGGGCAGGACACGTGAACACCTCAATGGCACCAGTAGCCAGTGAATTGTTGAAACAATTGCAGAAAAGGAGGAGCTTATTTTGGTGTGAAGAACCTGTGCTGGTAGATAACGTTGTCCCTGTAGGTGACTTTGGAAGCTGCTTTTTCCGCATGGTAAATGTGGTACAAGGCAGCCTGTTCCCCACATCTGCCCAGGCACTACTGTACCCACTAATGTAAGTGTTTGCAGTATAGAGCTCGCTCCAAGTGAAAGGTACTGCGACAAGTCAGTACTGTGGCATGTGCCCACACCTTCAGGAGCTGTCTCTTCCCTCTGCCAGGGAAGAAAAGCTGTCCTCCTGCCACCACTGAGCTCTACCCAGACAGCATGCATGGCTTCCCACACCATGGAGGAGGCAGAAGGAAGCATAACTGGTCCTGTTAGGGGGAAAATATGTGTGGAAATGGGCTTGGGCTCTCCTTCCTGCATCCCTCCACCTTTTACATGGATCTGCTTGATGCAAAAGGCCAAGAAGCTTTACTGCTCTAGCTGAAGCAGGATTTCAATTGCAATGACTACTAAAAGAGTGCATCTAAAGAAGGTAAAAGCTGCCATTACTATTGGTTCCAACCCTGCTCCTCCTTGCCAAAAATGCTATTGCAGCTCCCTCCTGTTTCTCTGCTGGGCTTCGTTAACAAACTAAACCAAACCATCACACATGTGAAAGATCAGTGACTACATTCTAGTTTATTGACAGCAGTCAAGTTTTATTATGCCTCAAATAATTAAATACTGCAACCATGACATTAAAAATACAGGCCAATTTACCAAAATAATTGTATTCTGAAGATTATGTACATATTATACATTTTACAGTATCATGTAAACTTTTTTTTATACATAAATTTGATTTATGGTAGCTTAAAACCCCAAAATACTTGCTGACAAAAATCTTCCCATGTAATGTAAGCACTGTGTCTGGGACCCTTACAAAAACTGCAAAGAATGGAAACCAATTATAAAACATAATATAATTCAGTTAGTAGAAAAATGAATTAAATTACATTCATATAAGAAATTAAACTAAAACCATTGCTACGTATCATTATTAAACAAGGGAAAATCTTAAACCCTCTTCTTTTATATATTATCACACACTTTGATGGGAAGCTACCGTGTGCCTCATTTCCAGCAATGTGGCAGAGCCTGGGAGATACAGATTCCCAATCTCCTTTTAACATACATTAAATAACAAGGGTTTGTACCAATACAAACATTGTATCTACTTGTGCACTGTGATTATATTCATAGTAGCCTACCAAGGCACAGGTTTTGTGTCATTCCCCCCACCCCTATATTTTGGTGTGTGGCACTAGAGATGTTCACTGTTCAAAAAGATTCCATGGTATTTGTCTCTCAGCTATTTTCACACTCGGGGATGCAGAAATCCCTCCAGCACAGACTTAAAAATAAATAAATAAAAGGAGCTAAAAGCCTTAGTTCAACATCTTGCACCAATGACAGCAATTTGGTCACCACACCTTAACCTTCTCTCCAGTCTCCAGCAGGCATGTCACCGAGGCAATGCCATTATATTTCCCTGGTCAAATATTTTAATACATTAACTAGGAAAACAAAATTGTTCCTTCTGTTAAATCTTCATTCATGTGACAGCTATAGTGTTTTGATTTGGCATAATGGCTCTTCAAGTCTAAACTGGGTTCTAGTTCACATCTCAGCATACCACCACTTGCATTATCTGCTATGTAGTGCATGTAATTGCAGTACCTAGGTATGCTCATTAAAATAAATGCATAATTTATCTGTATATAAACAGCTGCCAAAATTAACAGCTGTTAACCTGGCTGTATTTTGAAGGTTTGTAGAACTTGCATATTTTGTAAGTGTTCTGCACCTATAAAAGGCCTGGTTCTAACTGAGCTAGGCATGTGCACATCTTCAAGGATTTGAAGAATCTCATGAGATTCTAATGAATGCAAGTACCCCAGAGCCCCTACAAGCACCACAGAAGTTGTGTCATGGAAGACAGGGAGAGCTGGAATGACTAATGGCAACTGGGTGTAGGCACTAGAGATATTCCCTCAGGTGTTGAATGTGTCTGAAATGAGACCAAATGTCTCAGGCTTGGACAAGGTGAAAGTGTATTCCAAAATGGCCTTCATAAAACATGCCCAGAATTACAAGAATTAAACCCATATGATGGCTGTTTATGTACAGCATTAATAGAAAAGAAATCCTAATCTAGAGTATCAAAATACCATATTCGTATAAACATATGAGAGCATCTAATAGAAAAGTAAAAAGTGTAAAACAAACTTTTTTTGGAAATTAAATATCCTAAAAAAGTTGTCGGGTTTTAAAAACCAAAACAACAAAACCAGGGCTTTGAATGCTGAAAAAAGGGAGACTACATCTCCCCTCGTCTATGAGTTTTTGCTGCAACAGCTCTGCCTTCCTCTTCCTCCTCCTCTTCCTCCTCATAATTTTCTTCATGAACTTCCTTACGGTTGTTTTCTTGGATTTCTTGCTCTTGATCTACCCCTCTGTTATTCTTTTCATCCACCTGATTGGGAGGGGCAGGAACAGACACACAAACAAATAAGCCCAAACCACAGATTCAGTGCTACTGCCTTATAGTTCCTTAAAATGTATTTCAGGGCAATGAGATGAAGTTAAGGAAAGGGAGAAATGACTGTCAGTGGAGTTGTCAGAGCTGATGGACAGAAAGAGGAAAAGATTTTCAAAGGCTTCCAGGCAGCAAGAACGGATGTGCGGGTGGAAGGATGAGCAAAAGAAAGTTGGGACAGCATGAAATATTAAGGTCTATGATCTAAAGCAAGCTACAATGATTACTATATAATGTCACAGTTATGGTAAGTGTTTAGTCATGTCACAAAGTTTGGGGGTTTACAGAGTACTTACATTTTCATCATTTTCACCATATGGCTCTTCAGCATTGCGTTCCAGTTCTCTTTTCTTCTCTTCAGTCAAATCTTCCTGAATCTATGAAGCACACAAATAATCTGTGTATTTTTAATTTTCTTTAAAAGAAAACAGCAATTAAGTACGTACTGAAGCACTGCAGGGCGGCTTATGCTAATGCATGCATTAACAAGCATGCCATTCAACATTACCAAGGAAAAAGTCCTTTCTTTTTCTCCCCCAGTTCAAGCAACAGTGCTGACAGCCTTCCTACCCACCCTATGAACAGTGGGGGTTTACATAACTTGGATTGCTTGGGAGGAGCACAGGTAAATCAAAGCCAGAGCTAAAGAGTAACTAGCCAAGGAAGTAGTTTGCCCAGAACAACAGTGTGTGACTAGAGATGCAAATTTAATGAGGTTTCAGTGACCTTCAGAGAGGGCTTGAAGTTTTCAGCAATTTCACCTTGTGCTGTTAATGGCTTCATGGTATTAATTATTGCACAATTAATACCGTGTTGCATGGAAGACTAACGGATTGTAGCATATAAGCATGAGTAACACTAAATGTGTCTAGAAGTGGTCAGCAAAGTAATAGCAAAGACTGCCTAGGTTTCTTAGTCAGACAAAGCAATTTGGATTCATCTTGCAGTTATAAAAGATACCAGTGTTGAATGTTAATGGAGATGTGCTCTGACCTGAATCCGCATATACTTTGTCTGTTTTCTTACCTCCTCCTCTCCCTCCTCCTGGTATTGCTCATCCACATTATCTTCCTGCTGGTCAGGATTTCCTGCCATCTGCAGAAAGATCATATAAAAATTGAGTTCTCTGTGCATGCCTATTAACTTTTAGAAGACTGAAGGTTAAAGCTTCTTGTTCTGGAAATAAAACTGTGTGAAGCTAAAGTAACAATAGTAGTGTAAGACAGGGAACGTTTAGATTGGATATGAGGAAGAAATTCTTTACTGTTAGGGTGGTAAGGCACTGGAATGGGTTGCCCAAGGAAGTTGTGAGTGCTCCATCTTTGGCAGTGTTCAAGGCCAGGTTGGACGAAGCCTTGGGAGGCATAGTTTAGTGTGGGGTGTCCCTGCTTATGGCAGGGGGGTTGGAACTAGATGATCTTAAGGTCCTTTCCAACCCTAACTATTCTATGATTCTGTGATTTCTCACATCCTGCCTGGAGTCTGATATCAAGAAGGCTCCCATCCTGGCACTCGTGTAGTCCTATGACAGCACAGCCAAAGAAATCTTCAGGGAGAGGAAAGGTGCACATATAACTCATGAAACTGAGGACACTGCACATCAGTGCCTGTTGAAGGGACAGAGCTGGGAAATGTTGGGGCTAAAGGCTTCAAAGATATGTAGACATATACAAGAGGAAGTGGACTAGCTCATGCTGACTGGACATGGAAGAGAAAGGGGCACAACACTCTGTATGAAAGCAGTGTCTGACAAAACACATTTCTACCTTTTCCTCCTTCACACCTTTCCCCACTCATTTTAGTCTGCGTGTAGGTTTAACACAGAGACATCTGTTTTCGTGTTCAAATACAAGTCCTCCTCAGTCACTGCCTACGAACAAAACAGGGAGAATGGCAGCCCAACTATTTTTCACCCTGGCACATCAGCTCAGGCTACATTTTTCAGGCCCTGGCTTCAGCCTAGTTCCCTAGTCCAGCTCCTTGAGACACTGACACAGCTCACTCGCACCTCATTCTGCAGCGCGCAGAGAGAACTATTTGTTCTCTTGCTGCAAAAGCCAAACTGCCTCAGGACTCAACAACAGCCCTAGGCTCAACCTGCAGCTACAGTCTTCAGCGACAGCTGACATTAGTATAGCACTAAAAAGCAGCACAGACACCAAAGACAATTGAACAAACAACACTGATGACCTTGCTACTGACCTTTCCTGCTTTAATAACATTTATTGCTAGAGAAGAGATAAATCCCACCAAGAAGGGTACAAGCACTGCAGTTATCACTTATGGTCTGGCCAGTGCAGAGAGAAGGGACTGCTCTGCACATCTTAGTGCTCACCACACCAAGAAAACACTGAGCAAAACGCAACTAGAGAATGCCAGCTAAAAAAGCCCAAATAAACAGGTTTTATATGAAGCATCTTGGGAGTGGAGTAGTGGAGAGGCAACAGCTTCACAAATGCTGTTTTCACAATGTCCCTGTGGGAGGACTTAGCAACACCTTGAGCCTGGTAACCCATGTGCCCATAGGCAGCCATACCACCTCCCAACATTGCAACCGACCTCCACATAGCGATCTTAGGAGCTTCAATGAGTCTGAAAACAGCATTTGTCCTTGTACACTGTACAAAGAAGATGAGTACTCTTTACAGACCCCTGCTCCCACCACATACTACGGGTTTCTTTGTCCAGCATTTGATGGTCCACTCATACAAAATCTAGCCCCCGAAAGTTACCAAGTCATTCAATAAGCTGTTTTCCTTCAGTCTGTAGCAATAAAACTACACAACACTATAAATATTTTCCGCATTGGACTCCAAGATGCTTGGCACTCTCGCTGGAAACACTGCTCCTTTTGTTATTACATTACAGCAGACCCCTTTAGACCCACTTTCCATCATGACACTGAATATTTTTGTCTTTTATTTTTTGTGAGGAGAGTCCTTTCTAAACCTAGGCAAGAGACTTATGAACAGCTATTTGGTGAGTATCATCGCTCCAGGCCTAAGCACATCATTAATCAGACTCATCAGAAAAGCAGAGCAATGCCCAGGGAACAATTTTCCTTTCTTGTATGCATTCCAATGCATGAGCTGGCTACACAGGGAGGATTAGCATTAACAGGAGATATGGACCTACATGTCTCAAGAGCAGAGAAAGAAACAGACCCCACAGAAAGCAATATTTCCTTTTCATCAAAAATTTAAGTTAGCTAACAAAACCAATAAACAAAGTCTTTGATGAGTGTTGTCAGTCTATGACTAAGGAGTCACTTTTGTAATTGGATATATTCTTGCTTTCTGCGTAGGACAGATAAAGCAAGTGCATATGAAAGTCGGCAAAACACCATGCCCATGCTGCTGCTGGCTTTTGCGTTAAAGCTACTGGCAGGAATGTTAATTTTTCAGTGGTCAGTTTGCAGGGAGAAGTAGCATCTTTTATTATACCAACCAACAGTTGGAAAAAAACAGACAAGGTTTTGGGCACAGAAAGTCCTTCCTGAACAGATCTGAAGAAAGGCTTGTTTGTCTAGAAGTGCTTTTTTCCAGCTATATTTGTTCATCCAATAAGATTACCTCTCTCTGCATGCCCTACCCCCCCACTTAACAGTCTGAGCATCATGGCTACAACAGCGATACTATTACATTTTGGTGGTTACATCATGGCTTGTAGCATAGGCTTCTGCATTTGGTCTAACAGGCATGAACTAATTTCACAGAGAACTACTGTTTTTAAAGGCAACAGCTTATTATAAATTGAATTCATTGCCAACATGGGTCAGCATAAAGCTGATGGTGATGAAGGAAACAAAAAAACCCTGAACCTCCCACCCCAAAAATAAGCTCAAGATCTCTTATTACCATTCACACCAACCATCAGAGAAGTCTCCAAGTATGACATGTACCACAATGTGAGGAAATGCCAGGAGAGCACAAATTCTCGAGTATTTGCTGAAGGAGTAATAAAACGATTCCTAAAGGCTTTATTTTTTTTAATTGGACTAATGAGATAAAGTTATTTTCAAGACACATCCACAAACTTCCTCCTACATTGTAGCAACACTGCCACGTTTACTACGACTAATCTTGGCAAGTGATACTCTAATACCTGAACTACATCCTAAAGGGTTTATCATAAGGATGCATATTTATATAGAAGACAAAAAAAAAAAAAAAAAACAACCCACACAGAAAGAAGTAAAGCCTTTTAAATACTGTGACCCTGAGGAAGGTCTTTTTGTCTTAACGTATTTTGATGTTCTGAGTAGTTCTGGTGGAACTGATGGAAGCCGTTGACTAACCTGCTTCATGGGCAGGCACTGATGCTAGGAGATGCAATAAATAGCTGAAAGCTCATGTTCAGCTGATTAAGACATACTTTTTCTTCCCATAGTCTGCCATTAACTAATCTAACTGAAAAGCATCTATACTGCAAATGACAAAAATCAACTGTCACACTTAACACACAATTTACTGTTATTTATTTATAAAAGAGACCGCATTTAAACACTCCTCGTTGTTCTCTCTTCTTACTCAAAAGTTCATGGGGTTTTTTTATAATAGCCCTTTCAGGTTTTTCACTGTAAGAAAGGTCTCAATAGGAGAGCCACAGTTAAGTAATGTTCTAGTAAATTATATTTTTTGGACATATTCTGTCACCAAGACATAGTCTGTATTTTATCTAGAAGTCTATGAAGCAAAATGTGAGACAGTTTTCACGACATGTCTGAAGAATAGTAGAACTTTTATTTTCCAGATTCAAGTTACAAATGCACAATCAATATTTTTATTTGACTGTGTTGTAACAATAGTTAATTACATTAATTTCAGTGGAATTTTCCCACAGTTTTGCTTTGTCATAGAGATAAAAACGGATGTGGTCACTATCATTACATTACTTGATATTGTATATATTGTAAGTTATATGTATCAATGACTGCAAAATTATTTTCCACCATTAAGTATTTTGTCTTTACAGGATGCTTTGTGGTATTTAAATAACAGCTACAAAGTAAGATTTATTTTGCAGATAAAATTTTTATAAGCTGAGTTGGAGAATATTTATTTCTGACATCTATTTAAAAACCTATTAATGTATTTATACAAATACCAATTATTCACTGGATCCTTCTTGGGGGGAGGGGGAAGGTTAGGAAATGGAAAAAAGGTTTCACAAAGATTATTTACTGAAATGAACTAATAAAACAATCCACAGCCTGTTCATACACCTGAAATAAGCCAGACTGACTAGAAATGCAATGCCAGAGAGCTACAATTTCTAAAATGATATAGAGGTTGAGGGAGAGGGAAGGAAGAAATTAATTTCTGCATGCTTTAAAAAGAAAAACAGTAAGCTAAAAATCAGTACAATAAGTCCCTACAGCTTTCTCCATACTGGGAATTTTAGGGTAATGAGAAAGACAGTTTCCTCAGAATATACGCTGTATGAAAACTAGTGTCTCAAAATACTTTCCTCCATAACATGCTGTTTCTTCACTTCGCTTTCTAATTACCTGTAAAAGCTAAGTGAAAATGAGAGACAGATTTTGCTTCACTGAACATCAGACTTTTTACACTTACTTCAATGTAAACAAGAAGATGGCAACCGAGAAAATGAGTTTCAGAAATCATTTAACTTTGGAATCAACCTGCACTTTAATTAACTGTACCACTCTGGTACGAGCTGACCTACAAAAGACGATGAGTGGTTTGAAGCTGCCCTCCTACCCAGACTGCTGTACAGCACAGGAGTCATTGACATTGACCATTAGTCACCGAGTACCACAATGCATCAAATATTTGACAGAATTACCTTAGCTTTTTAACATCAGCATCAGTCACATCATAAACTCACTTGTTGGTTTAAGTTATAACCTTCTGTGGTTATAAATTGAGGGTAATTTTCATGTGTTGTGCCACACCTGTGCTAATAATAATTTGCATTAATATTATTTATATATTAAGGTGACTTCAAGCTTGCTTTAGGACATTGACAATAGGTCAAGCAGTTTTTTGTAAAGTTCCTAATAGATGAAGAAGAGCTTGTAACTGGTAACTGCCAAAAAGCATTAGTTATTTCTTTCATGAAATTATTTATCTACATGCAGCCACAAAATGGGCACCCTTTGATGAACACCACAGGCAGGGACAATGTAGCCCTGTCCTTATCTATCTTCACATTGCAAGGTTAGTATTGATTTGCTTTTAGTAGTTTTCGATCAGCTCACAGTCACCTACCTCATGCATAAACCAGGGAGGCATCTCCATGCCTCCCACAGAAGAGAACTACTTAGTTGCTGCACTTTTTTTCCCCCCACAGGAGACAATACACAGGGGTCTTATTTTCAAATCAAGGGAGAAAGCACCCCAAAAGGCTGGACTGAGATAACAGCATTATTTGACAATAAGTCATCTTATGGGCATTTTACATTGTAAGGTTTGGCTGGTCTCTAAGTCAGCTGGGTTCCAGTAAACCCTCCCCCAGACAGACTGAGCACACTTCCCACACAAGTCTGTGCAGGGCTTGAGCCTGCCTGGCACTCCTGGATGCCAAGCACCCAAAGCTGACACCTAAGCTCTCTTGCTGCAGTTGAGACCAACTTTATCGCGATTCATACTCAGCACGCCTCTGGACCACACATCCCTTAGTTACATCTGACCACCACAGCCATGATCTATCACAGGATGAGACAGCTCTGTGGCAGCCACAGTTCATGCATCACTGGAACCATACACTGAAATACATCGGTTGGGCATTTCCCCAGTAATACAGCCTGATTTTTGGATGTTCTAGACAGGAGCAAAGTCTGAAAAGAATCATAGAGGAACACAGGAAAGAGTACTGGCTGAAGTTGAGCTCTGGTTGCAAAACCATTAAGCAAAACCCACCCCAGCTAACAAGAAACTGGACTTTATATTGGATTTTGCAGATTTCTCTAAGCAGCAGCTGTTCCATGAAAATCAGTGCTGTCTCCTTAGCCCAGCTGAAGCACCCAAGTGAGACTCAAGTCGGCTGTGAACTCCTGTCTTGCTGGATAGCACCTTCCTGTCCTGCACAGTGCTGCATGGTTCTATCTAGAGTCAGGTAAAGGATAGGTTTTATTCATATCTGCTAGTTTTCTAAAATCAAATGCAGATGCTGCTGCACAAAGCTACCTGACTTCATGGCTGGTTTGGAAAAGACATGTAAAAGATACTAAAATACCAATTGAGGCATTCCAGACAGAATAATCTAAAGGCCTACATCATTCTTTGACAGCTTTCAGCTATATACAGATAAACCCAGATAGAAAATTAGGTGTAACAACAAGACTGATGAATTCCTACTTTTATTTAATACTCCAGGCTCTGCATAAAGTGGCCTCTTAACCACCCCCAAACATCAGGATGCTCAGGAAAACAATGAAGTAAGTCTCCTTGACCTGAACTGCAAGAACTAAAAACAACTTTAAAACCTCTATGCACAGACCGGGGAGGAAGGGAGAAAGGAAAAGAAAGAAAGAAAGAAAGAGAGAAAGGGAGAGAGAGAGGGGGAAAGGGGGAGAAAGAGAAAGAGAGAGAGAAAGAGAGAGAAAAAGAGAAAGAGAGAGAGAAAGAGAGAGAAAAAGAGAAAGAGAGAGAAAGAGAAAGAGAGAGAGAGAAAGAGAGAGAAAGAGAAAGAGAGAGAGAGAAAGAGAAAGAGAGAGAGAGAAAGAGAAAGAGAGAGAAAGAGAAAGAGAGAGAAAGAGAAAGAGAGAGAAAGAGCAAGAGAGAGAAAGAGAGAGAGAGAGAGAGAGAAAGAGAGAGAGAAAGAGAGAGATAGAGATAGAGAGAGAGAGAGAAAGAGAGAGAGAGAGAGAGAAAGAGAGAGAGAGAGAGAGAAAGAGAGAGAGAGAAAGAGAAAGAGAGAGAAAGAGAAAGAGAGAGAAAGAGAAAGAGAGAGAAAGAGCAAGA
>JBCJKH010030069.1:9227-31679 GCA_039877255.1 Loriculus beryllinus | reverse complement strand
GCCAAGTTGGACGGGGATTGGAGCAACCTGGTCTAGTGGAAGATATCCCTGCCAATGGCAGGGGGCTGGTGCTGGATGAGATTTAAGGTCCTTTCCAACCCAAATTATCCTATGATCTCCCTTACAAACAGCTGGGCCCTGCATCACAAGCTACCTAGTTTATAGAAATGGCGAGAAACCAGTGCAGGATGGTGTACGTTACAATACCTTCTTCGCAGCAACTGTTAGCAGGCCACTGACTTGCTTTCCAGTTCATTTTTCTATGGGCATGAAAGTGTTAAGTACCAGTGTGTATGTACAACTGCTCTCATCTGCTCTTTAAAAAGAGAGCAAGTAAGTCTCATAGTAGTTGTGTTTCTGTTATGAGGCTGCAAAGCTAACACAGCACCAGGTCTTGTGAAACTAAGTTAATACGCTTTGCAGTTTAAAATGTGGCATTACAGCTGTTGCAAGTTGAAGTGTAAAAAGTGCTGATGAAATGTGCTGGCCTATCTAAACTGAAATGACCAGCCTGGTAATTACTTATTGCACACTAAGAATATTTTATACTTATTTTTGGAAGAGGAGTCAAACTATTGAACTGGGCTAATGGCAGAAAGCCTAATAGGCATAGTATTTATATTTAGGAGATCCAGGTTTATAACATTTTATTGTGCCATTTCTTGCAGAATTCATTGAATATGTGAGGGGAAAAAAATACCACTGTTTAAAAACAGGACATTAAACCACCAAAAATATGTTCAAATACCACTGAGAGTCTGAGTTAAACCCACAAAAGCCAGGAAATTTAGACTTAAGACTTAAACTTCCTTAATCCATTTGCAGTGGGAGTTGGATTTTCCTGGTCAATTACGTCCATTGCCAGCAGTGGCTACACTAAAACCACCAGCACCAAGATGTTAACTCGGATCCCTTCTCCTCCTCGTGTTCCTCCCCTGTTCCTGTGTGTTGGCACTGCCACTGTACTGCCTGTGTTGAAATATTTAGAGTCAATGGGCTGTGTGAACATGGGCTTTCAGGTTTAGTACTGAATTTCTTGGCTTCTGTGGTTTTTCAGTGAGCCATCAAGTCTAATTTTAAGGAACATCCAGATTTCCAGGATGTTCCTTGCACATCAGTTATCATTGTACATTCCCAATATTAGCTCTCTAATGAAGGAAAAAAAAAAAGTGGCTGGCAGCCAAGGCAGCAACTAGTGGAACTTAGCTACTTAGCTGATAGGAATATCCAAACTTGGAAAAACTCCCAGCCAGTTACAGTTACACTGCAGGAGTCTTCTATGAGGGAGGAATGCAGTGTAGACAAATACCTCAGAAGGTACAGGAACACTGGGCTTATGCAGTATTTGGGGGGGGGGAAATGTGCTCTTCCTGTATTTTTGTGGATGGTAGTTTAAAGAGAAAATATTTTTGAAGCTCGTGATGAAAGGAGATGCTTGTCCTTTGACACCATTACAGAATGAATGGCATTTTTTTTTTGCCTATTACCTTTAAAATGTATATTGTGCACCTAGATATGTTTCTGATTTCAATAGCAGAAGAATTAAAATGTGTTGGGTTTTTTTTTTCCATCCTTCCCTGTTCTGTAAGTTGAATGAATTTAAGAAAGAAAAAGTGTTCAGGGAGCAAGGGGATGCTTCAGTTAGAAAAGCCATTGCTTTGGCAGCAAGGGCGCTGATGCATGCAAGAACACCAAATTGGTCATCTTTTTGCATATCACTATTTTATAAAGGGAAATGAAGCACGTAGACTAATCTAGTGGCTTATTGCCCTTCCAGATGCTGCTGGCAGTTGATTAACATTTTTTTCTTCACTGCATTTGTTCTTCTCAAAGGAAATTCCAGTGATTCAGAAGAAGACGAAGACCGGAGTACCAGCAGCATAGAAAATCAGGCCATCCCAAACACTCACAGGGTGCCAGATTCCAAATCACATCCACCACACATCAAAATAGATATCATCAGGAAAGTGCAAGCCAAAAACACACAGCGCTATAAAGTGGAATATGATTCACAGAGTACGGACACGCTAAATTTCTCTTCTGAATCCAAACAAGAGACTGAATACGTAAGTACATCTTGTAAATGGAAGGGCATTTTGCAGAATGTGAGTGTGTGCAAGCAAGTATATGCATGTTCTGCACATGACAAGGTAGATAAATAAACTAAATAACTAAATGGTGGTAACTGTAGTAGCCATTTAGGGCATTCTGGCTGCTTAACTGGTAAAACTGTCAGATTGGCAAATACAGGCAGTCAGCAGACTGAGCAGATCACATTCAGAAAAGAGGCCTAGTGCAATGGTATTTATGTTGATACAAGTCTGACTTTCACTAAGTCATTTCTTAGAGACTAAAAGTTCTTGTTCTCCCCTGTAATTATCACACATTTTGTATGAGGAGACCTGGGGCAGGTTTAGTATTGTCATCATTGAAATTGGTTGTAAACAGTATTACTGGGTTGCAGTAATGGAAAAAAGATGTTTCACATTCAGTGTAGTGGCACTGTATTCACACTCCATGGAGCAAGTCAAGGGAGATAAACTTGGGCTGGGTTGAGGACTAGGATCTTGACTGGTCAGTCATTGTTTGTACATGCTGAACATCACCTTTACTTGCAGTCATCATTTAGTGCCAGTGCCTAAATGTGAAGGCTCACTGGCACATGAGCTGCTATTACTTTCTACTGACTGTGCCCAGTGGATTTTCAGGGCAGCTGGAGTTTGTTGAATCCGAGGGGAGAATAATTCCTCTTCCTGGACATCCTGTCTGATAATCCTGTGGTTATCCTTGTGCCTGTGCCAGATGGCCTAAAAAATGTGTCTGGGGAATACTTTGGTGTTTCATCAAAACAGTTGTGGTTAAACCAGATGTGGATTCCCATCTGCTAAAGAAGGTTTTGAAACCTGTATGAGGTGGAAAGATGTGTCTGAAAAGAGCGGCCTCCAAATTAACACAGCAGGGGTGGTGAAGCTGCATGTTCAATTTGTCACTGTTGTCCAGCTGTCTAGTAAAAACACTTAAGTGTCTGCCTTTCAGGGTATCCTCTCCCCCAGGACATGAAGTAAACTGCCTACAGTAAAAGAATGAACTTTGGTAGCTCTCAGGAAATAGGATCCTGGTGTTAGCTAGGATGAACATTTCACTTGCATGGTAGCTGGGCCCCATGAGCAAAGGCACCCTGGCTTACCAAGGCTACTGGTGTCTGTAAGAACCAGAAATAAGTCCATCGAGGACAGGTGCCTTTGTCAGCAAATGCCCTTCTAGCTGTGTCTGCATGTTAGCTTTTGATACTGATCTCTCTGACTTTGGAAGCCTGCTTCAAAATACTAATTAAAAAAGGACTGTTGATCTTTTTGTAGGCCTGACTCGGGACCAAATCTCTGAACGTCTGTGATTTGCAGTCAGTGTGTCTGAGCAGTTTTGGGGTTTTTTTGAGGAACTGCCCATAAGAGCAGTATTTTAAAGTGTATGTTTAGAGCTTGTGAGATGGATACTGAAAGAAAACATGAAAGCAGCAAGGAAGGTTTTTGTTAATGAAAGAAAATAAATTTTAAACTCCAGTAGAACCATGGAGTCTCTATGCCTTCAGACACTAAAGGCACTTTATATGAGCAAGCTATTAATATTACCACTTGAAAGGACAAGTGTCATTACTTCACTAATTAAAAATTGCACCAAATGAGTCTCTATGTTGATACAGCAATTTACATGTTTTAAACCCATGCAACCATGCAAAGGAGCTTTTTTGGGTCTCTCCTGAAGAAACAAGCTGGTGGACCAACTCAGTAATGTGCCTAGAGAGGAGCGTAGCTAAGCACAGAGTTTGCAGGTTGTGTCTCTTGAATCCTGATCTGATCTGCTGACACTGACTGCCTCATGGCCTCTGGCAAAACGTGAACTCCTCTGCTCCTGGTTTTGTGACTGCAGAGTGATGCTTGTAAGCCTTTACTCCCTACCCTGAAGGGCTGCAGTGAGGAGTAATTAATTGGTGTTTGAGACCTGCTCTTAAAAGTGCTTCTGGAAGTTCTTTTTGGCTCATTGTCCTAGAGCTAATCCTCACTACATTGTTGTCAGCCTTTTGCAGATGGAGAAAGTGAGACAAAAAGTTATCTATTGACATATCTCATTAGGTGACTTATCTAACAAGACTTATGTGCAACCATTCCTTTGCATGGCTGCATCTGTTTGGTCCAGTTGAAATTGGCAGCGATTCAAAGTTGTATTTTTATATATATATATATATATATATGCGCACACATACACATAATGCCAAACTACCTGTTTTCAGTTAAATATATTTCATTTAAACTTTCAAATCCAGCAGAATCATGAAAATCAAATGGCTTTAGGGAAAATCTACCAAGTAATGTATTTCCAGTTGCCTACCTGCCTTCTTTTCCCACTTGGTGAAAAGGCCAGCTTTTCAAACCTAAGTTGTCTTATGTATTACTGATTTACATACCTACAGAAAGGCTTGACCAGTATCTGTGGCTGTGATTCCAGCTGGAAATGCCAGTCTCTGGCTCAGCATAGCATAAGGCCTTCAGTGTTTAGAAATCAGTTTGTCCTAAATAAAGCAGAAAGTCTGAATTTTATCTGTGAGTGAATAGTCTGCCATTTGACATACCCGGCCATCCCTTTGTTTTAATGGATTTGTTTGGGTTTGTGCTTCTTGCCCTTTAGAGATTTATTAACTCTCGTGTGAAAGACATTTGGGAATGAAGCTTCATCTGTGTTTTTTGAACCATGCTTGTTAACAGGGTCCCTGTCGTAGAGAAATGGAAGACACTTTAAACCACCTAAAGATCCTGAATGTCTTGAGTCCCAGGGGTTTTCATATTCCAAATTGTGACAAGAAGGGGTTCTACAAGAAAAAGCAAGTAAGTACAGAGTCTTGTTCATTTCACTGAATGTACTTCACCTCTTCTGCATCTTTGCTGAAGGATCTTCCCAGCAAGGTGCGTTATGTACCATTTTATAGAGGAGCTAGTTCATTTCCACTTTTAGGATATGATCTGATAGTGCTGTCAAGTGGGGACAGTATTTTATTTTCTGTTGGTCACGACAGCAGGTTTGTTTGGGAAACTTCATACCTGCTCACACATGGGTTGTCTGGTGTTCTACATACTAATGCCCTTTGGTTTAAAAAAGGCAGTGCTTCTGCAATAACCCACAGAGCTAATGTTGCAGTCACCATATGACTGCAATAGATCAATGCTTTGAATTGTAAATAGCTGCCTGCTTGAGAGTTCCTAGAAGAACTGCACTGGGTCATATTACAAAAGGCAACTTGAGAAAGGCATATATCTGTCCTTTATGTGCTACACGGGTCTCTTCCAAAATCCAAGTCATGTTATCATGAAAGTGATACATCTGCTAGTTACTGAGCAGCAAGGATGGCTTCTCAGCCCTCTTTGGTTCTGGGGTTGTGACCTTTCTTGACAAATGCAGACCTAAGCTGCAGGTGTTTATGCTTTAGTTGTATGGGGTTGAACCGTGGCAGCATTCTCTATTTAGTGCTGCTGCCCTTGAAAGCTCATTCAGGAACTTGTGAAGTGCAAGATGTGCCAGTTTTAATGCTTAGTGTGCATGTCCCATCTAATTCCAATGTTTATTGACCCGCCTCCAAATGTATAATTCCAAAATCTCCAGAAATCAAGTTTATTTCAGATTTTCCTCGGGGCAAGCCCTCTGTAAGGACAGATGTTGTTTGTGGACCATCTTGTCTCTCCCATTTGGGTTTACACGGGTCAGCCTCTCTCTCTGTGGTAACCAAAGGGGTGGCTGACTGTGTTACTGGCTAATGCAGTTGATTAGTTGAAAGTGAGAGCCCGACCTCCAACCAGGCAACCTTATTTTAGGAATGGTATCTCTCCATTTTTTGGCTTCTAGCTTTCTTAGAAACAGTCTTTCCCTTTTGGGTATTCCCTGGAGCAATGCATTAAGCTGGCAGTGTCAGGTGGGGTGTTTGCAATAGAAGTGAGGTTTACAGCCTTCCCTTCTGCCATCAGCCCAGCACCGACTTGGACTGTTTGACCTTCGGTGCGTGCTGCTGAGCTTGTCTGTTCTCCCCAGCTTTTCCCTGAGCAGCTGGTGGAGCTGGAACAGTCTCTTTTGGGAGTTTTGAGAAGCCTGAATCATTCGTCTCCTGCTGCATGTGAACTAGCAGAGAGCAATGCCCACATCTCAGTCTGTGTTTGTTCAGAAAGTATGTCGGGCTGCTGGGTGGAGTGAGGCTAAGACTGTGATTTGTGCCTGTGCCATAGAAACATTTGCTTAGCTACTTCAGAACAGCACATCATTTACCTGCATTCAATGCACACAAGCGTACTGTGGCCCTTTTCCTTCTCTAGGTATTACAGAAGACCGCAGATTGGTATTTACTTTGTTCAGTAGATCATCCTTTCATCTGTTTTCAGACTCTGAGGGTTTTGCTTCATCAGCAAAAAAGTGGTGGTTTGCACGCGGTCTCTGGCATATGTATGCAGTAAATCAGATCCACAGTAAGCACGTATTAAAGGGCCTTGTAAGGGTGACTGTACTTTAAAGTACAGTCATAGTTTTGCCACTAAGGCAAGAAAAATGGAAATAGAGGGGAAAAAATAGGAGAGACGGATTAATTGGTCTGTCTTTGTTCCTAGAAGCTGGTTTATGAGAGTAAGGTGTTGATATGGAGCAAAGACAGGCTTCTGCCCTCTGTGTAATGTCCATGCTGCCTGGAGACTTCCAGACTGCTTTAGGAAAAGCTCCTGCTCTGTGTGCAGCAGCCCATCTGGTCAGCAAACATAGAGGATGAAGGGGCACTTTCATAACCTGGCCAGCCTTGTCAAGCACTGTGCCAATTTACGTAGGTCCAATACTTTCAGTGGTAGTTTGAGACAACTCAAGGTCTTGTAGGAGATGCCCACAAATAGAGCCCATGTGAGTAAATATTTTACATGAATGCAGTTGGAGTGCTTCTCCTGCAAATGAGGCTCAATCCACCCTGGGAACAGGCCTTCATAGGCAGAGCTTACACAGGCAGGCTGCTTCTCACACAAGCAGAATACCAACCAAAAATAATGTATTTGAGTTGCCCCTATAGAATTGACGTGTATTAAAACTTATCAGTTTTGAGAAGTGAGTGAGTCTCACTCCTGTCCAGACTAAGTTCACTGTTTGCAAGGCAATGTAGTAGTTGTGTTTGTCTGGTTTTCTTTGTTGGAGCATCAATATCTAGGTCTGATACTTTAGGCACTGTGAGCAGGTGCTTAATCTCATTAACAGAAGGCTAGGGTATTGTATTAATTTCACTGCTATTATTAGCATCATTCAGTCTGCAATTCAATTATATTCTGTTGTGACAACAAAATTCATAATAATAGGTTAGGAAATAGTAAATCCATCAAACAAGAAAGTATAAATTAGGTGTTCTTAATTCTGGAAACAGTTGGCAAAATCACTGCCAAGGATTATAATGTAGATAGGTGTGTGATGGTAGGAATCTGATAAATTATGATCAACCTGGAAACAATTAAAACACATTCAGGAGGCACTTCATGTTCATATATTCTGCCTTCCTGGCCACCTACTGTTCCAGTCAAGGTGAAAGCAGTTATTTTTCAAGACGTTTGTGGATAGGTAAAAATGAACTTTTCAGGAACAACCATAGGGAGTAATTTGCCTATGTGAAATGATTTTGAGACTGTAAATTAATCTGTCAGGGTATAACATGAGAAGTATTTCATACCTTGTGTTTATGCATAAACTTTTAAAATCAGGCCTATTAAAATTTAGAATTCTTTGTCTTAATAAATCACGTATGTATGGTCATACTATTCAGCTGTGGTGCATAGGTGCATTTACATGGAATAGGTTGATACAGGCATGTTTCTGCCTCAAGCATGGAAAAAAAGGTTTTGATGAAATTAGAATTATTATATGGGGCAATTACTAGAATTGCCCCATATTTGTGTACTGGGGCCAGATACTCACCTAAATGTGAGCTGGCATCGTTCCACTAAAAACAGAGCTGGGCTTGGCAGGAGCCAAAACGGCCTGAGGTATATGTCAGTGCTGTCTGCAGTCTGTTCCAGGAGACCACAGTTGTAGCTCCATGGAGACCTCTGGGCTGACCAGGAATTCAATGGGATACCATATGCTTTGCTGTGCCCCACGAATGCCTCTGCGGAGCTTCTTTGTGGAAGGGAGAGGGGCAGGTGGCATGGAAGCTGGCAGCTGGTGTTCCTATCAGAAGTAATTACTGGCTCCACAGTTTGGGAGGTTTTCCAGCTTTTTGGACTTCTGAAGTCATACAGAAGAGCTAGGCACAGCCTTGAAATGTATGTGGAGTGCAGAATTCAGAAGAGTGGATTTTTATTATTCCATATGAACTCTCTGCCACTTATGTAGGGAATGCAAGCTGGCTGCTTCAGGATAAAAACATCACTGAATCAAAAATGCTTTACTGCTGACACCGTGGCTGAGCAAGTAGTACAAAATCACAGATTGGGAAATAAAACAGTAGTAGTAAGGAAGGTGTTCCTGCAGACTAACTTCACGTTGTAGTTAATTCTGAAAATTGATTATGCAACTGTAAAAAGCAATCAAAGCCTCCAACAACATGAGATAACTTTTAATTGATCATTTGTTTTGAGAGTGATGCAAGCATATGAATCAGCAAGAGTTGTGTAACATACTTCATATAGTACTTCTAAAAGGGGAGGCTGTGTTACTATTATTAGCAGAAGTGTAGTTTCATTGCTGGAGCACCAGGCTGGCAGCCAGAAGCCCTGTGCTCTAATTCAGCCTCCATCTGTGTGTGCTCCCTTGGGAAAAACAAGAACTGCTGCCTCAGTTTCCTTTTCTGTAAGATTTAAATGCAGTAGAGACTGGTCATGTTTGAGCGTGAAGAACTGAAGTCACTAAATGTTAATACCACTTAAGCTAGAGTCCAGTCCACTTGCAACCAAAATTGAAGGCAAATTTCCCATTGATGTCAGTGGACTTTGGGAAGGCATTGGCGGAAATCCTGGAGAATAAGTGCAAGCCCCAGTCAGGCTTTTGAGGCAATAAACATGAGTTGTAAAACTTAGGTCTAAAGATTTGGTACAGAAAATCAGTCAGATAGGGAACTAGAACTTAAATGCAGCTAACCACGTAGCTTAGCAAATTATTAATGTAGCTGTTCTCTCAGTAGGTTTGAACTTCTTCACCCTCTCCTAAAATAAACTGATACGTACTTTGAGCTTGATCTTGTCATACTGCTGACAGCCATTTGCATAGGGCTAATACAGAAGGACTGCAAATTCAGAGAAGGTGGTGGTGTATTATTTCTGCATTGGGCTTGTTACTCAAAATGTGTCACGAGGGTAGATTAATTTCTGGTTACAGTGATGAGCATTACTTCATTTACTGTAAAAATAAATGAGTTAGAGTCCTGTTCAGAAATTTGTGTTGAATGTGTGATATGTCCCATCTCTTTCACAAGTTCCTAGTGAAGACCCTATTCCATGCTGCCATAAATTGGTTGGATCACGATCAGTGTGTTGGTGCCGGCTATCCTAGAAGTGGCCCATATTCACAGTTCTGTTCAGATAGCAGCCCTTCACCTCAGGCCCTGAACTAGACATTGAAAGGGTCAGGCACTTTTGGCAGCATGTGAAGCCGAACACTTGCTTGATCTTTCCTTACGTACTTGCACATGGGAAAGACACTTAGCTTTGTAAGCCACTGCCATGATCATGTGGGAGATGGAGACGTGCCTATTAGACTCTGGAAAGCAAGCAGCTGAGTGGCAGTGGTAAAGTTTACCTGACTCCTACTAACCTGAGCCCCTGAAATACTTGAATTGCTGCAAGTGTGATCTTGGAGGCAGCATTTGCTCTGCTTGCATGACAGGGTCATAAGTGGCTTCAGTCTAGCCTATCTTCTTTCATGTTGGTGATGGCAACAGATGAAACCACAGTCCTTGAAAAGCTAGGTACACTTGTGTCACCACCTCCTTTGTAACTCTGTGCTGACTGAACAGCCACATTTTGGCATTTGCAATGAATCCTGTATCAGCAAACATCAAAACTTGAGCTGACCTGGAAGCTCCATCTTGTCAATGAGGTTGACCATGGCAAGCCTCGTGAGATAATCTGCATCCTGGAGATACATGCCTTTCAAATGGGTGGAAAACGGTGTGGGGTCCCAGAGGTTCACTGTATGTAACTGTGTCCAGGGCTGCATACTGAATGCAGCCTGATGCATGTCATCTCCTTTAGTCTAGTTTTTACCATTTTTGGTTCCGTGGGGAGAGCACTACTAACTTAGTACATACTAGATTTTCACTTTTACTGCATTACTATTTCCAAAGTGTTGTTGCCTGTGGTAGTTTCAGGTTGGTCAATATTGCTGGCAAAATCACCAGGCAACTTCTAAAACTGACATAGGTTATAGACTAGTTTATATGCAACCTTATTTATAGGAGAATAAACATGTAAAGTCTTAGTACACCTAACAGTTGTTGAAGTGATAACTCCATTACAGAAGGATTATGTATCTCTTAATAAATGTCAACTACAGTATTGAAATTCCTTCAGCAAACAGATGCAAGCCAAGGGTGTTTATTGCTGCAGTGGCTGTCTTTGCCAGACCTGTGCTTTAGTGTGGAACAAATCTGTTGACTTCCTTTTCCAAAGATGGGTCTCAGTCATCAGCCCATACTGTTGTAAGTGGTCCTGGTATTCAAAGGGGACAACTGTGCTGCCTAATATAATAAGGAGTAGTTCATAAGGCTCTTTTTTGGTAGTTCTTAGAGCAGTTTTATTATGGAGTAACTGGACCCAAAGGGCTTGATGGGCAGAGAAGGTAAGCTTTTATTCTAATACTCTGATAGTGGTAATAAATAATTTGTTGATTCTGCACAATCTCTCCAGGAGATGGAAGCGCAGCATCTAATGAGCAGGAATCCCTGCTATGTAACACTTTAGAGCAGAGAAAACAAAAATAATGCTAACTGTATCTAATATTGTGTTTCAGTGTCGCCCATCCAAAGGCCGAAAGAGAGGTTACTGCTGGTGCGTGGATAAATATGGACAGCCACTTCCTGGGTATGATGGAAAGGGAAAAGGAGATGTCCACTGCTATAATTTGGAAAGCAAATGAGGGCTGGGTGCCAGCTCTTCTGGCATCTGTGCGTGGCCACTGGACCTCGCAAAGACCTCAGAGGGGCTGGGCAAACACTGTGGGCTGCGTTGTGAGTCAAGAGCTCTGCCTCCTGCGGTGGATGGGGAGGCGCAGCCTCTGCGAACACTGCTGCACCCCACCACTAACACGCACCGGGCTTCCTATAGGACGTGTAGGGAGCTCTGAATTCCCATGAAAACCTGCACTATTGATACCCAGAGAGAGAGAAAAAAAACAAAAGGCACTTCAGAATGGATTCAGGGAGTCTCCACTGACTTTTCAAAGAATGGCCTGTGACCAATCTGATCCCGAAAGATACTGGTTTTTATTGTAAGGAATTTATAGATTGTAAGCTTGTTAAGAGCATTAAAGGGAAAAAAAATCCCTCCTACAAAACAAAACAAACCCACAAGGATTTAAAAGTTAAGCTTTTTTTTTACAGGTCTGAAGGGAAACTTTTCTTCACGGGTAAAAAGTTTTATAAAAATCTCAAAGAACTTTTTAAAGAAACCTATTTCTAAAATAAAGACATGGCTATTTTTTCTGTAAAATATATTATGAATATTCTGTTAGGCTGTATTTAATATAATTTTTTTTAATAAACTTTATTTAAATGTAACATGTGAATACCAAATACTACACAATAATTCTAGTGTATACTTCTGTATGCAAAGAAAAAGTAAGGGTATGGAATGATTTACAAATATGTACAGATCCATATGCATACACACTGACCTGACCTATTCTAGATAATAGAAATGAATTTTTGGAGTGAAGGAAGTGTTTCCAGAAGAGAGTAAGTTTTGTTATTTGAAGTAATAACAAATACCAAGATTTTTTTTTAATTATTATTTTATTTTATTGCTATTTCTAATGTACCCATCACTGAATGCCACTGGAAAGGATAACGGTTGCACTGAAGCTCTCAGTAAAGCATTCTTCTGTCTGTCCTTTGCTTCAGTTTGTGCAACAGGGCTTTCGTTTCCTCCATTTCTTGCTCACTCTAATATTGAATATTCATGGAAAAAACCATGCCATTACAGTAGCACCCTTTCTATCTGCTTATTTATTTTGAAAAGCTCTGTCTATGCTGTGTTGTCTTGGTACACTCTACCAAAGCACATATTCAGTATGAGGAACTCCTGTTGAAAATGATGCTGACAAGACAGGGGGGATCGTGGACCTGGGTGTTGAGACCCACGCGCTTCATTTATGCTACACACAATTGTTGCTTGCTTTGACTTTGGTAGAAATTATTCGCCTGCATCTAAGCATACAATAAGAACCCTTGGGTTTAAATATTTAAACCAAATGTCTGCCATGATGTTTTATGTCCTTTTAATTGGAAGCAAAGTGATTTGGTTTTGTTCTGGTATGTGACTTGAGGGAAGATTTGGGCAACATTTGGGGTTTTTTTGAGGCTGATTGTTTACCAAACTTCATGACAAATTCTGTATGACGATGAAATCTGGATAACAAAAGGTGGCCTGTGAAATGTAACATCTCTCTGGAAAGTAATGCCATGTTTTGTATATGTATTTATTTATATATTTTATATAAATATTTTATATATTTATATAAATATATAATATATTCTTATATGTGTCACTATAAATGTTTGATGTCACTGTAGAAAGAGAAAGAAACCATCAACACTGTAATTTCCTGTTGGGTTGGGAACTCTATGGGGATAGGGCAGTGGATTTCCAGCTGATGTGCTGGCGAGAGGAGACCACAGGGGATGAGGAGCTGCTCCTCTCATACCACATGAATTACAACTACCCTTGGTTTTGCCAGCAGTGGCAAATGTCTGGAAACTCTTGACATGGAAAGGTTTGTCTATGCAGCTTGCCAGGATTGAGACAGCCGATCACCATAAATCAGATGTTTAAAGCCTTACCCTGAAATCTGTTAGCTGAGCAACCCTGGGTGTGTTTTGCACGTCTCCTTAAGTTCTAGCTAATGAATTGAGGTCACATTGTTGTTAAAACCGAAATCTTTCTTTAACCTTAGAACAAGGGGAAAAAAAGTATACGTGAAGTGATGCTTACTCCAGGCTAATACAGATTTCCTGACAGATGGTTACAGAAAGCTTTGTGAGGTGAAGATTTATTGCAATATTTTTACTGCTAATGCAAATGTAACGCCTGCAAAGATCTGTTGGCAAAGAAAATAAATGCTGGGCCTTTTTACAAAAAATTAAGGTGTAAACCAGTTCCATTGAAATTATATCACAGAGGCAGGAAAGTTGCGTATGCCCAGTATTTGGGCATGTAACCATAGATGTGAGAATAAGGATTTGATTCAGGAAAGGGAGATTTTTAATTGCTATCTCATGAGCCTTCTGAAAAGGAAAAGCAGCTTCTTGCCACAAAAAGTAGATAGGTGTCTTGTATGTCACATTTTGCCAGTTATCCAAGAAATGGTGTGTTATCATTAAAACCAACTATAGGTGAAATGGGCTGGTAAAGTTCCTTAAGTGATAGCAAATAATGTGTGCAGGACACCAACTTTAATAGAATGTTATATCTCGAGGAACTCAAACTGATTTTAAACAAGCAAGCTGTCACATGGCATTCAGCTCCTTTAGTGGGACTAATGATCTTTGGTATGTAACAGAGAAAACATACAGCTAGGAGGGGAGGGGAGGCCAAAGAATTGCATGGTTGTGCTAGTCAGCCTGGTTATTTTGCTTCCAACGCACGTCTTTAAAACAGAAACTGTCTAAAAATAGCAAAAAATAAAAAATCTCACCTGTAATTTAAAGGGTTTTTTTTTTTCAGAAGTTGCCTTTAAATACTTTTTACGAGCGCAGTTGTTTGCACTAGGCCTGGATATGCGCAGTTGTCTATCTGATGTTCCTGGCAGCTGGCATTCTTGGTATGAAATGCAAAATAACGTTAGTCCCTCCTTCCCCCCCCAGAAATAATTCACTCTTTAAAATGAAGAGAATCAGTGGTGGCTTTTTTCACATTCCTGTTCCTTGGAAGACAAGGGTTCAATTCAATGGATAAGTTACTCCTCATTCAGAGATTTTTCTCATGGCTCTGGGAGCCAGGCTGCAACTCAAACAGGAATGTTTGTGGTCTACATGGAAGCAGCAGAATGTGGGCAGCACAAAGCAAATGTGTGGGTCACTACCAGTAGAAGGGAAGATCACTCTCCGTGCACAGGTTAGAAATGTTACCTGCCAAGAGCTGCAATGAATGCAGGGCTTTGTGTTTGGTGGCAGGATGGAACCAATGCAGCTCCTGTTTTAGTGCTTTCACTTGCCTTCAGCTCAGGTGGTTTGGTTTTAAGTGACCATTTGCCAGCTTTTGTCTTATTTTTAACAAACTTAAAGAGTCTGGAGTGATCTGGGTGAATATGATCAAGTCTCAGAAAACACCCTTGTAACTGCTGATGTTAGTTGCACATCAAACATTTGCATGGGAAGGCACTATGAAGGTTTGCTGTGTGCACTGCAAAAGTTGCTCATTTGTTTTTGAGCATATTTCATCTCTAGATTCTATATGGGTACCATATGGACCCACATTGATGTGGTAAGTATTTATTTTAACCAGTGTAATAAATCGTTGCATAAATCCCTATAATTGACCCGGATGCATGTTAAAGCTGCCTGCAGGCAGCTCTATTATCTTTCAGACTATTTGAGAAAGTTCCCTTTTTTAATAGACCACTGTGCTATAGTCTTTAGAGCTCAGAATATCCTTTTCCACCTTTTTGGCATGAACGCCCTTCAGGGCATAATGTTAGCCATTTGTGCACAAGGAAGGAGGCTTCAATGAATACCAAAACCACAGAATTAATTAGTTTTTAGTACAGTCTGAACTTTTTATGACTAAATTCCAGAGAAACCTTAACACAGCGTAATTCTTCTTGAACTGAGCCCTATATGTAAGTAATGGTTTTACAAACCTTTTGGGAAATCATTTTTTTGGTATCTCTAGTCAGTTGAAAACTGGGTAAGCAAGGGTGGCTCCACAGAGATTTTATGTAGTAGCAATAGGAATTATGTTTTAAGTATAAAGTGCTGAGCAATTTTCCTGAATGCCAAAGCATACTGGTATTCAAAATGAAATGTTTATATAGGTAGCTGTTCTGCACATGCTCCTGCTGCTTTTTTAGGAACTCTTCACATCTGTTAATTTCTATCTCAAGAATATGTTTGATTCCTATACGTTAGAAAGGACCATTTCTGTTCTCCCCCGTTCCCTCTTATTTTTTTCCCCCAGAGATATCGAAAAATAAGATTCCAAAAGATAATCAGAATATTCCAAGAGCAAGTTTTTTGTGGTCAGTATCCATAATGCCTTCATCTGCAAGTGGGCAGGGTTTTGGTATGTCCAGTGGACCTGGGTATATTCTTCTAAGTGGGAAGTATTTAACCTTCTTTTGATTTTAGAGTCTCCATCCTTGGAGATACTCAAAAGCCATTTGGATCTGTTCCTGGGCAACCATTCCAGGTGGCCGGGCTTGAGCAAGGAGTTTGGGCCGAGTGACCTCCAGAGGTCCTTTCCAACCTCAGCCACCCTGTGATCCTGTGAACCTGTCAGGATGTGGCAGCTTGGTGGCTGGAGTTTCAGTGTATGGGATTATCTACATTATACAATGCATTCCCTGAGAAGTTATTACATCATATTCTGCTAACAAATAAATGTCCCATTAAAATGGCAAGTTGTGCAATTTGGTTTTCATCAGAAGGAGTTTTAGTTTTTAAACTCTGCATTTTATGTATTACTTCTTCCAGTTCAGATGTTGCAGCTGCAGAAGCAGACACCAGCCTTAAACAAAATTCCATCACAAAACCCTTCCCTTCGGCCATTTCCCTGAATTAAAAAGTCCAAATGACTTCAAGGCTGAAAGTTGCAGCTGAAAAAAAACTGGAGGCCAGGTATTAGCAGAAGCAAAGGGTAATGCTCAGTTTATCCTTGCAGAATGCATGTCCTGCTGCAGTATGCATCCTGGCTTTCCGCTTCTGCTGACCTATACAAATTCCTTAAGAGCCTTTCTCTGTCATGGCTAATTTCCCCCCACTGCTCTCTCCGTGAGTGGGGATGGAGGGAAAGGCACACAGTTATTGCTGCAGAGAGCAGCTGAGATTTCCTCAGAAAAATCTGTGAAGCTGAAACATACATCATTGCTGGTTCCCACAGCCACGTGTGGTTAAGGCCTTCCAAAAGCAGGGTAGGGAAGGGACTTGCTCACAAGAGCCAGGCTGATAGTGCATTTCCCTCACTCCCTGCAACTGCAGAGCAGAGGCTATTTTTGACTGCTAATGCCACACAGAGAATATTCAAGGTGAAGACTTGTTTCCTATATCTGCTGTGTATCACGTAACTTACGCCCAGTAAAAAAGACCTAAGTGACTGAGCTTAAGTTGATTACTGCCTTATGACAGGGGTGCCTTCAGCCCTCAGATCCTGCCATGCATTTCAATGGCTATTATCCTGCTACCAGTGGCATGCTGCTGCTCTTCGTTTTCTGTTGCTTTGCTGGGGCTAAATGGTGAGGGCTCAGCTGCCAAAGCAGCAATAAACAGGAGCCACAGGCAAAGACAAAGTATGAAAGATGATGACTCCTTTTGCTCTAGGCCTACAGAGACATCCCACACTAAGATGCTTTTCCAAGGAGCCTCAGCACCTACACATCAGCCTGCTGAACTACAAAGCACCGTCAGCTAGAGAGACAAAAGTTACACGTCACTCCTGGCATCAGTATGCAATTAAAAACCTCAGTGTAGGCACGAACGGGCTGCTCTTTGTTAGCTTAACAGCAGTTGGAGAAGCCTGGGAGCAAGAGGCAAACTGCTGTGCTCTTGCACAGCAGAAATGCAGCAGGGAGCCTTTGCTGCAATAGCTGCACCCACTGACCAGGCACTGTCCCTGCTGGAAAACATGGTTCATAAAGAAGCTGCAAGGAGCATTGTGTGTGTGTGCAGCCCTGTCTTCCCCTGTGTGCCCTGGTCTCTGCTGGGCTGCACACAAAACGGCCTCTCAGAGGTGGTGATTCAGCGTGGAGTCTGGAAAGGCGAGCAGAATGAAGCAGCAGATCTATACCAGGTTAAGTTTAGAGCTGTTCATTCGACCCCACTAAAACATCCACCGGCACCCTTGCTCCCACATCCCTCCTGCTGGAAGTTGCCCCTCTCCTGGGGCCCTCACAGCAGCTTACATGCAGGTGAACTTTGCACCCTGGGGAAGAGGTAGGTCAAGGGAGACGGAAAGGAGGGACCAAAGCCCTCCTTTGCTGACAGAGCTGTGGTCAGAGTGGCTTTTGCTACTCACTGTGCAAGTGCTGGTATGCCTGGGCTCCCGCTGCGATGCTGTTGGCTTTGGTACTTTCTGGTAGTGCAGAAGTAACGGATGTGCTCCCAGGAGACCCTCTCCTTCCTTGCCCCATCCCACCTTTATCTAAATGTGACTAGGTAATACAGACTGGCACGTCAGTAAGAGAAGCCCTCCACTTGCCCCAGCCCTGCTGCTGTTACTCTATACCATCTACCCAGGTCTTAAAGAATGCAAATGTGCCTTAACAAACACAATTAAGTGTTTGTTAAGATGCTCATACCCCACTTTCCTGTGTGACTCCCTGCCTGATTCTTGATGCAATGTATAGCAAGTACACAGAATAATTGGGCCATAAATACAAAATGTGTTGGCAAGTAGAAAGCCTGGGACCTGTTGTTAGTGCAGCCTGGGGAGGCTGTTTAGGCTGCTGGTTTATCAATGCAGTGATAGCCGAGGAAAAAGTTGACCCACTTCAAAGGTGTTGTCTGAAGATAGAGATAGGACTTATCCGTTCGATGTGCAGCATGGGCTGAGATTCTAGCTTGGAATGAGCCACTTATAGATCCTTTTTATTATTATTATGGGTTAGCTGGGGGTTAGATATTGGTGTTGTTCTGCAGTAGGAAGGCAGTAATGTGGGTGGAAAAGTAATGTTTCTAACTCTGCAGAGTCAGTGCTGCTGGTGAAGCACAAACGTCTTTGGTTCTGACTGTACAGAAAAAGCCTGCTCTGTTTTAGTATGTTGCTGGGGTTCCCACAGAGTCTGACACTACGGAAGCCAAGCACTTTCCACCAGAGCAATAAATCCTGTGACAAGCCTCTGCCATGTGCCGTTCTTTTCCACCTCACTTTTCTTCCCTTGAGGAGAGAAAGTTCAATGTGACACATCTTCCGTTTGCTTTTTTAATTTTGTGATGTGCTTAGGATTCCCATTAGCAAGTGCAAGGCTAAAGGAATATATTGGCTTGGGAAAAGGAAGGGCTAAATCTTGATGTGCTTTATATCTGATCTGGGTCTGTAGAAAGCTGAGCCCTGCCAAAGTTTTGCCTTTGCAGGGCATGTGTTCTTACGGTAAAGTGACAGAGGTGCAGATGAGCTTTCAGTGTTAGTGTTGGCTGCCCTTCACCCCTGTTCTCTTGCTCTCTCCTCACCTCCTGCCAGCACCAGCGGACACAAACGCGTCTCTGCTGTTCCCAAAGCAATGAGCAGAACTGACTCAGCAGAGCAGAGCCCGTACCAAGTGACTGCAGGTTGTCTTGGACAGCTTCAGGGGAATCACGGGGTAGAAAATAAAGTGCAGAGGGCAGTGACCTTATTTCTGTGCTGTGAGCATTCTGCAGATGGCAGTAGGCCATGGGCAGGAGAAGGCATGGCTGGAACAGATCCTGCTGCAGCAAACCTGGCAGGAGGAGGCACAAACTGGGGAGGCAGGGTTCTCAGATCATGTGAACCAGACATTACAGATGCTCACCTGAGCCCTTCCGCCCCCAGTTAACTTTATTTTAGGTGGAATAGGAGGAATGCAAGAGGGTGTGAAGGGAGTGAGCTGAAATAGCAAGCAACAGTACAACCCCTTTACACATCCAGCTGCACGCCTGGTGACTGACCTGCTAACAGCATCCTGCAGCACCTTCCCTGTTTCCCCACTCATTCCTACCAGGTTTTGCTCGCTGATGCAGGGGGAACCCTGAAACTGAAGCCAGGATTGCCAGCTGCCACTTGCCAACAAAAATAAAGCCAAAAATAAAAGCACCTCCCAAACATAAGAAAATCACCAAAACAAAGGAAAGTCACAGAGCTTTGATTTTTCACCCTGTTAATGAGCCTGATAAGAAAAATCAGGACAAATCACAACACATGGCATCTGTGGCCTGAATGCATCCCAAGCTCCTGGCAGCACTGCAAGAGGGGAGATCAAATTTGCCTACTTGCCTCCTTGCATTAGTCCTAATCCCAGCATACGGAAGAGTCTGGCCCAATTCAGACAGCCCATCCCAGAGCAGCTCAGCAGAAGCCTGTCCTGGTGAGTCCTGGCAAGATGTCACATGAGGCCAGATTGCAGATAAGGAGGCACCCATCCTCTATTGCTTTCAGTGGGAGGTAAGGAGCTAAACCCCTCTAAGAAATTGGCCTGTCATGCCTGGATGCTGTATAGAACAGCTTCTGCTCCTGGTACTTAGCATTTAAAGGAAAGAGTTCATCTAAAACCTTGTCCCTGTTAAAAACTCATTTCTTGCAGCTGGGATGGGAAACTGCCACCCTGCAGAACATGGGGAGCAGCTGTTCACTGGATTGCTCTACTGCAAATAGACTGTGCTCTTAATAATTATTAATACACTGAACATTTCCCCTATATATATATACATAATGATCCTAACAAAAAGAACCAATTTCTGCTGTTTAGAAATAAACCTTTGCACTAGGTCTGTGGGGTGAGAGCAGTCAAGGGTGTTGTTAAGCATGTGCTGTAGCTGTGAGTATATGATTTCCCTTGCTTTATTTGCCGTTTTCCCTTGGCAATGACAGATGTTCAGTGAGGGGTGGACTCCATTAAAGATCTCCAAGATTCTGTCCAAATTTGCTGCTTCTTCATTATTTTTATAAATGATATCTAAATAATACAAGAAACCTGGAGAGGGGCTTTGGACAAGGGCCTGTAGGAGCAGGACGAGGGGAATGGTTTTAACCTGACAGAGGGGAGATTGAGATGAGCTCTTAGGCACAAGTTCTTTACTGTGAGGGTGCTGAGGCGCTGACACAGGGTGCCCAGAGAAGTGGTGAATGCCCCATCCCTGACAGTGTTCAAGGCCAGGTGGGACACAGGGGCTTGGAGCAGCCTGGTCTAGTGGAAGGTGTGTCTGCACGTGTCAAGGGGTTGGAACTGGATGAGCTTTAAGGTTCTTCCTAACCCAAACCAGTCCAGGACTCTGTGATTCTGTGATTGTCAAGCATTTTGACACCCTGAATGCAGTGTATAACACAGTTTTAGCTGGGTCTCACTGTAGCTCATTACAGAGAGGTTAGATGTAAATTATTTATAATACCAATGTCACCAACTGCTTTTGCAGTGCTTTCCTTGGGAACATCTCAAAACCCTTCACAGGGAAGCTCAGTAGTATATCTGTGCTTTTAAATCTGGAGCAGTTTATTAGACCGCAGTCAGATCAGCTGATACTGACATACAAATACAGGCAACACATTGACTAAGCACAACGTGTGATGCCACAGAACAGGGATCAGCAAGCAGAGATCTCCATGCTTTGCCTTTGCAGTTGCTACAAGCAGCTTCCCGCTCCCTTTTAAAACCCAAAGCTTGTGCCAACGAACGGCAGGAGGATTTAATGCTGAGTTTTCCTCCTGCCAGGCTCTTAGAAAATGTTATCACTCTGCTCACAGGCTGTTTTCTCAGGCAGGGTTACTGCAGCTTGTTTCTACCCCTGGGACGTGCTAACTCCCACACCAGATTCTCCATAGATAAAACCAGTTAGAAACGGGCATGGCAGCCACTTGCTTTCTCTTTCTCTCTGCAATAGCTAAGTCAAAGGGACATGTGGGAAAGGGAGAGGACCCATGTCCCAGAGCAGGGGGAGCCTCTTGTCTGCTTTCAGCAGAAAGAGTAAGGCCAGGCTTTTCCCCAGCCTCCCTTTCATGATCTCTAACTTTCTGTGCAGGAAATGGTTCTTTCTAGTCTCAATATTGCCTTTTAGACACATTCATACTGCTTCCTTGGGCTTGTTTGTGGAGAAAGGCATCCAGCTTTCCTAGCCAGAAAACCTTCCTAAACACCTTCCCTTACAGGCTGCTTTGCCCAAGGCAAAGGCTTGCAGAGCACAGTCAGGATTTGAGAGGACAGGAGGAGAAGGGTAGAGCAAAAGAAAACTCATCGAGGAAAATGGAGCAGGAGGTTGGAACTGGATGGAACCAGAGGAGGAAGATGTGCCAGGGACGTGTTTCCCCCATGCTCCCACCCGCTGCGGCGCTGTCCTGCTGAGGTCAGGCTGCTGAACGGGAGCATGCAGAAAGCAAGAGACCGGGGCAGTGTAGAAGACATTATTTAATAGCACATCTTAAATAACATGATAATGTCAACATGTGAACAGCTTCCACCTGTCAAAGGTGGCACAGAAAATCCAGCTATGTTTTGCCGTTTATCCCATGCGTATGTTTGGAAAATAGAAACAAATCCTGTCCCATCAGGAGCTTCAGTATATAATCAAGGTTTAGACTTTCTTTTTTAAGAAACAGCTTGACATTGAAACAGAGGTGCAAAAGCAACATGATACATAAACAAAACAGGTTTTAAATAAGTTTCTAAGCGTGTTCTCTACTGAAAGATAGGTTTTTAAATTCAGTTTTATGTCTATAAATATGTAGTAAAAAAAAAGCAAGTTTACAAGCTGTTTTTCCCAATAGAGTTTGCCATTTGAAGTTTTAAGTAGCAACATTCCTCCAACATAAGATGCATACATTTAAGAGCAATAATATTAAGTATTTACATATAAAGTTATGAAGTGTTTGAGGCTATAAATTAGTAACAACACACGCAGACAAAAATACACGCACTGTGAAATAAATAATTCAACAGCTTTACACATGAATATCTATAATATTATACAAACAAAATATACAAGATTATAGGACTTGATCCTGCAGTTGCTCGTATCTGTCACTCGAGCATCTGAGTAATTCCAGTGCAGCAAAAAAAGCTACTTTATGGGGTTACTCATATGCTGAAATTCAGGTGTGTAGAACTGCCTTATTGAAACAGCTCCTGACTGAAATGTCTCCTGACCAGATCAGGCCCCACAGAAAACCTGGTGTGGATGAACGTGGTTAGTTTTATTCCTGCGAGGTGAGATACTGTTGGCATTCAGGGTCTCCTTTCATTTCTGGAGATCCAGGAATTCTTCTTCCAGTTTTTGGATAGACACACCAGCATCCAGCAGACTCTCCATCCAGTGAAGTTTCACACTAGAAGAGTATTAGCAAAGCAAAACCCACAGTCAGTAAC